>VZTZ01010925.1:359548-373266 GCA_013400955.1 Drymodes brunneopygia | reverse complement strand
TGTGTCTCCTCCCAATCTCCCAGACACTCCCAGTCTCCCTGCCAGTGTCGCAGTTCAAAAGCAGGAAAGGCCTTGGCTCTGTGTAAGCTCTGCTCAGCAATAACAAAAATATATCTATATTATCAAACCTGTGTTCAGCACAGAATATAGCCCTCTACTAGCCACTGTGAAGAAAATTAACTGTACCCCAGCTGAAACCAGCACAAGTGCATTCACCTCCTGCATCCGGAACATTGATAAATACATGGGACAGAACTGACCCTAGACTTGAGCTCTGAAGAACACCATTGCTAAATGGTCACCAGTCAGTGTAGTCCCTTTTGAGCCCTGCCATCCAAACAATTCTTCATCCAGCACACCATGAACCTGCTCATCCCACTGCTGGACAACTTGCCCAGGAGGATGCTGTGAAGGACAGTATCAAAAGCCTTACGTATCCCAGGAAAACTACATCCACTGCCTTTCCTTCACCGCTACACAGGTGACCTTGTAGAAAGTTATCAAATTAGATGAACATAAATTTCCTTCTATGAACTCATGTTGCCTGTGCCTGATAGTTATACTGTTCTTTAAATGCCTTCCTCCCACTCTCTAAGCTTTTTTTTCATGGCATGACCTGTGTTTCCCCCCCAGCACATCCTCTGACCGTGCAGGGCAGGAGAGCAGGGCTGCTGTAACACTGCACACAAGTACACACATAGTCCTCCCAGAGTCAGGGCTGTTCCCAGTGCATTTCCCCACTCACCAGATGCACACACTCCCACTGCTAGGTTTTTACCTTTTTACCTCATATTTTCCTTGTTAAAGCATTTATTCTTTAAATAAGCCTGAGTCACAAAGCCAGCTAGACAACCCACTCCAAAATCCTTATGCCATCCATATGCTGTTGGTGTAAACGTAGAACAGCTGCAGGATTTCAATCTCTAGAAAATCCACATGTGTTCACTGGTGATTTCCCCAAAGACAGCTACTTTTTGAGCAACGCCAGGCAATTTTTGACTCATTCTACATGAGCTCTACATTGCAGAGTATATGACTTTTTCATCAGGACACAATGCAGTACTAAATCAAAAGACTTGCAAAACTTTATTGGAAAATATGTAAGGGCAATATCATTAATCCAGGCACACATGTGAGGAACAACTTTTAGTCCAGAGCCTAATTTTATGATTTAATTTAAATTTTTGAAGAAGCTTTCTTTTAAATCAGTCATGATACTTTGCAAGACAACAATACTTAATTTGATCTAATACTTTAGAGTACATCATGGTTGAGTATTCAACAAGTCATTCAATATAGTAAAAACCTACAGAAATGCTTCTGTTATTTCTGGATTTCAGTCAGGAATCAAGAAAAGAATTGTCAACAAATACTGTAAGATATGTTAAGGCCTCCAGGCAAACACATTCCTGTTTTCTATATCCAAATCCCTGTTTTCTTAAGTTACACCTTTCTAATTTTAGGCACTCAAGTAAGGTATCTAAATTAACCCCATTGCTCTGCTTCTACTCTGTACCTCAGAGAGGGAGATTGCTGGGCTCTGCCTCTGAGGCAGGGCAACTAGGTTCCTTGTTAACAGATTCTTTGGGGTGGATGAAAGCAAAATAGCACTAAATAACTGATATAACAATCAGCAACTCCATTGAAACTGTACTGGAAAAAAACAAAGAGGGTTATATAGCTGTTCTGGAGGATGTGATCACCCTAGGAGAGGAAAACTGGAAAGAGAAAAATGGGGAAAGAGAGATAAGAGATAGAAAGATCTCACCACCCATGGCTCCAGCCATGTGTGGGTGATTGTGGTCTGTGGTTGTGATCTGCAGCCCTGGTCTGTTGCAGGTAGGGACCCATGTATGCATCAGAAATTGGGGTTCTGTAACCCTGGTTCTCCCCATAAATGCCCCAGAACCTCCACCAGGAGTTCTGGCCATGGACAGTCTGATTTCTGGAAGATTCTGGTACTGTGGCAGCATCAAGAGGAGGGGGTGAGAGTGTGACTCTCTGTGTGTCTGTCTGTGCCAGGACAGAGTTCCTGAGGAAACTTCCCAAGCTGTGTGTTGGCACAGTGGTGGATCACTGTGTAGGAAAGAGATAAGCAGAGGAAAAACCTCTACCCTGCCTCTGCAGGATCTACTGCTTAACAGCAGCTTGACTTTTGGTTCAAAACCAGCTCATTTAAGGCAAAATTCACCTGCAAGGTGCAACTGTTTTGCTACAGTGATTTATTCCAGTGATCTGAGCTGCCTCTGGACTGTCCCTTCACTGACTGCAGAAGGAGCATGGACTCTCAAGGATTCCCTTCAGACAACTTCCAAGTGAGAGAGATGAATAATTTCTTGTATGGTCCACACTGAGGAAACAGTCTCTCTGAACTCTGTGGATTATGGTACAATAACTTGTGCATAGAAATAAATACTTTAAAAGGCAAAAGCTTTAAGTATTTGTAGAATCATACCTGCTTTTTGTATGCATTAAAATGCGTACCACCACCTCTTATAAAAGACAAAAGGCAGGTCTTCTTCTTAGGCTTTTTTCCTTTTTTTTTAATAGTCATTTGGAATGTCTTTGTGTTCAAATATAAGGCATAAAGAATAATTTTTTATTATTCTTTGTCTACCTTTCTCATCCAACTGATGTATTTCACAGGGTGTTATCAGCAGCATGGCACTGCAAAATGTAAAACCTGATACTGTGCTGCATTGTTGCCATGACAATACTGCATGTTCTGCTGTAAGTGACATATTAAATTAGCTCCATGCAAAATCCTGGCAACTTCCCAGTGTTTCTGTAATAGATATGCCAGGACATCATTGGCATTACTTAATGCTGTGTACAGAAGGCTTGGTTTTAATTAACCTGCCTCCAGTAATTATTGAAAGAAAATTGAAGGAGAGCTAGGACATAAAACACCTGCTGTGCTCAGCAGGGCAGGATCAGAGCATGGACTGTCTTGTTTGCTCTTCAAGAGAAGGAGAGGACTGGAAAAGGTCCCCTGTCTGCTCTATCAGCTGACCTCAAGTCATGTTAACAGCCATCTCAGAGATTTCTCTAGGAGCTAGTTCAGAGATGGAACTGAAAGAATGAAAAGGAATGAAGAAGAGACATCTAGGAAAGCAAGGTAATGCTGACTAAAACAAAAGCTCAATGAATATGCTGTTAGATCTAGTGGTGCACAGAAGCTTAAGGCCTTGAAAGTTATAATGAAAACCTGCTTTTACTTAGGAATTAGGAGGTTTTGCCTTACTGTTAACAAGTATTGTATTCTCTTTTGGTGTCTGAGTTTTAATACACCCCTTTTTCACTGAGTTTCCATTCTTTTCTCTGTTGGCATTGAACTCTCATTCCTCCTGGGATAGGAGTTGGACTCATTACCATCAGACCTGTAATCAAATACAGAAGCACAATGAGCTACAAGACTTACATATAAACCTCATTTTTATACTGCAGTTTATATACATATAGTATTTCAAATATCTGTAAATTTTTTATTGTAGTGCAAAGCTGCTTTTGAGTGGCAGAAAATTCACTGATTAACAGGCTGCTTATGTTTAATGATGCATATGATGAGGAATGTGTCTTAAATTGAAACCATTACACTCTTTGCAGTAGGTTTGCATCTTCTCTGGCAGTGGTTTGTGTTTTCCCTTCACCTACCAGTGCTGTTTAACATCTTTGTTAGCAGCATGAACAGTGGTGTCAAGGGCACCATCAGCAGGTTTTCTGAGGACATCAAGCGGTGTGTAGCATTTGAGTACATCCTAAATGGCAAGAAAATTTAGTTTAGCATCACAAAAAATAATGTTGGTTAATAACAGATAAAGTTAAGCTACTCATACATTTATGCCTTGAAAGTGCAGATATTTTAAGGACAAGAATGTAGAAAGAAGGATCCCTATTGCTTCAGTTGTCTGTAAGGACAAAAGCAAATGGATGAATATATTAGAAAAATTGTTTTCTATTTTACTATTTTGATATGTCAGAGGACCAGTTTCCCAAAAGATTCCCATCCAACAGATGGAAAACAATTACACTGTTCATATTTGTTGGAGAAAAAAAAAAAAAGAAAAAGTTTGGAGCCCTTTGTGCTCCTGGAAGGGTTTCCTTTTGGGAACTCAGTTACCAAGAGCCATCAGCAGATTATTGTGCAGTAGAACAGACACTTTTGATGATTAATTCAGACTTCAGGCAAAACTATATTTAATTATTCATTGGTTTATCTTTCAAACATTTGCAATTTAGAGGACTGAATAGTAAGAATCATTCAGTTCCTTGTGGTATAAAAAATAGTTTTATATGTTTTCTTTTGGTTCTTTGCAAGTAGAAAATGACTTCCCAGAGCACAGAGCAAGAATAACTGAAATTCTTTGCCTGCACTATGCAGGAGGTCATGAAATGTTCAGAATTACCCCTTTTAACAATAATCTGTTTTAATCTGTAAATCAGTGAATAGCAAAAGCTGCTTCAGCTGTTAGGCCTCATTAGTGTTTTAGCACAAGCAGAACAATCCTTTCTCACTTCTTTTGCTTCTGGAGACATGCAGAGGAAATTCCTTAGTCCTTTTCTGAGTGCAAAAGTTGTATCACTCTAGGTATTCAAATTGCTAAAAGTAGAGTTTTTTCCCTGGTGGGGAAGGAAATCACATTCTTTGACTCAATTCTCATTTACCTAAGAATTGGGAGAGGAGTAAAACCATAAGGTCCCTTTCTATTGCTGTGTTTAAGTCAACCTTGGATATGATCAAACAAAAAATATATAGTGTCCCCAGCCAAATCTGATGCTGTGTTACAAAACTTGGGTAAAAACAAAGCCTTAATTCTACAGTATAAAAAATGGCCAATTAAATGAAACAGTGTTTCTCTAAGAGTGTTGGCAAAACACGTCCCCACTTCAAAGGTGATTAATTAGTAATTTTTTTGAAGCACAAAGATAACACAGTACATGAAATCAGTTAGCTAGCCATGGTCAACATGTTTCATAGAAATTTTTACTCAAACCTGAGGCATCTAAAGGCCAGAACCATACAAACTTTATGAAAGTCTGGGAAATATTCTTTGAGTTCAACAAGAGATTGTTCAAACTCTTAATAAATCCTATTAAACTTACTAAGCTCTAATTCCTTGAAGCAAACAACGAGACAGATTTGTGATATGCAACATGAAGTATTATTTATGTCACTCTTTCACCTTGCTTAAATAGAGATTGTCTAGTCCTTTTAGAATAAAACACACATACACAGTGCAGTCACTGGTTTTTTATTACTTCCTGTGTCATTAAATCACCCAGGCTTATCCTGTGGACTAGATTTCCTTGTATAGAAATCATATATTAATGGTTTTGGAGTCTGAACCCTTTGGAGTTCACTTGAAGCTAATACTCAAAGCAAACCTTGGGTTTTTAAAGCCTACATTAAGTGAAATTATGAAAAAAGCCTGAACAAGCCCTGTGGAATGCAAATGTCATATTTCACACATCTCTGATAAGCAGAGGAATCTCCCTCATTTGCCTCCTGTTTAGGCTCAGCATCGAGGGTTTGATACTGTAGTTTGTACAGTGAACAAATGGGCAGATCCCAGTGGAAGAAAATGGAATTTCAGCCTCTGCTGTACCATGCTGGCAGGCACAGGAAGGCTTCCCTGCTTGGCAGACCCTGTTGTGCAGCTGCCAGGGGTACTGCAGGACTGCCAGGTTTTAGGCCCAGCTCCTCTGCCTGTCTGTGAGTGATTTCTCAGTGCTCTGCACAAAGGAGAGAAGGAAGGTCACTTCCCACATCCTAAAGTGGCTATTAGACCTTGCTGACACAGACAGGGCAAGGCTGCATTTTGTTGCCCTGAACTTCCTCTTAATTAACTAACTTACTGAGCAGAGAAACTTCATCAAGCCTCACAAAAGATACAGTGCTGATATAATCTCCCAGTAAGTGAATAATTTGGCTTGGGGTTTTTTTCAGTGTCAATATCTTTATATTACTTTAGCTTTGTGTGTACATGTACATTGTTGCTCAAGTAACTAACTAACTACTCACAGCTGCCAGCTCATGGTATTTTAGAGTAAACAAGAACGAAAGGAAGCATTTCTGCATGAATAGGTTTTTATGTGATAGCTGTGATACAGTATATTAAAATTACTATAATTAATGTGGCTACTGTAGAAACTATTCTCTCACTATCAGATCAGCTTTTCATCATTAGACAAACACAAACAAGAACTAAGCTACAAATTTTGTATTTTTATTGTCCTTTATTCCAATAAAATCAGAGCACCAAGCAGGCTAATACACAAAGTAAGGGCTGAAATCAAAAGCTATTGCTCAAGCTTAGAGTCAAAAGCCTGGTTTGAGTCACTGGGACCATGGCAGATGTGGGGATTGAGAGACTGGGCTTTTGTGTAAGAGATCAGCAGGTGAAGAGAAAATCAAGGAGAAAGAGAAGTACTTATGTTCTTTTAAGAGAAGACTAGATAGAGCAAATTGGGAGGTAAACTCAAGAAGTTTTGTCTCTCCTAATCACAGATGCTTTGTCAGTTTCCTCTTTAGTTACATGGAGATTATCATAACAAGAATAGTGGGTAATGACAGATTGCACTATAATCCAGAAAGGTTTCATTCTTTAATAGTGTTCACAGAGTTCCTCGGTATGACTGGACATAAATTGCCAGGGAAATGAAAATGATAAAACCCACAGCTTCTGAGGTTAAATAATAAAAGGCAGCATTGTAAAATACATTATTGTGGATTTTTCCCCAGGAATTATAATGACAGATATTTCCCTTTGTGTCTGGCCTATAAAATAAAATGTGTTTCCATAGTCTTAAAATGTAAGTAAATTTATTTCTCCCTGACTGTGCTTAACCTCACTGAAAATGAAGTTTGAGATACTTCACGTGTGTAAAACTGATGCCTTAGGATTTTAGCTTTTATATTTTTCATATATTTGTAATCCTGTAATTCTTTAGTGTATAACTCTAAACTCCATATACAGAGCTAGCTGCTGTCTTCACATTTTGGTCAGACAAAACAATTCCTCTCTAGGCCTGGGAATGAAGGACACCTGACTGTCTCAGGCCCTGAGAAATGTAAACATAAGTGACTGCGGGGGGAGCAAACTTGGGGTAAAATTACTTCATTACCTGAAGCTGTAATTGGAAGATTAATCCCCAATATGCAATTGGACCAAACTTATGAAAGTGTGAAAACCTGTGACCTGCGGTCCATTTTCAGGTATAGCCCTGGGGGGGTCTCTGTCTGCCCGAAGTGTACCTGAAGGCCCCCCAATAAATATGCCTGCTTTTTATTCTCTTAATTTTGTCTGGCCTCTGTTTTTAGGTAAGCCCGAAAAAGGCATCAAAACTAGTGAGAAATGAGAGCTGGCCAGTATTATATGCTATTGCACAACTCTATTAAGTAATTCAACAAACCAATCTACTGTTCAATATATGTCCTGAGAACAACTACATCTGTGTATAATAGCTGAGTGTTCCTGCACCAAGCCCCAGCTCAGATAACAGCTGCTTATCCTGGAACTGCACAGTAAAACCCCTAAAACTGAGCAAAAACATTATTAAGACAATGGACAAAGAGAACTTGGAATACTGCCACAAGACAAACTTCTAGCAAGACAGTAGTCAGTCTGTAAAAATACTATATACAGGAATAGCAATTATATAGACAATCATAAATGAGTAAGGGATTAATTCCTATGACCCAAGGCATAAACTATCAATGCATTTGCAAGAGGTGGGAAGAAATACCCAACTGAGGTATTATGGGATTGCACATTCCTCTGAAGTTCACTCAAGCTACTTTCATGGACAGAATGGCAAACCATTTATCTCACATGTGTCTAAAAATAACAGTCTTAAAGCAGGATCTGGCTCTTTTAAAGTCCTGCATTTAGATTTGTGTGAAACCTTTTCTGAAACATTGGACTTTTTATTTGGAAAGCTGTGTCACTTCCCTGCATGTTAAGAACTCTAATATATTAGTCCCACAATGTCTTTCCTCAAAGAAACTATTTCTGCTTCCTATCAAAACTTAAGTTTTCTGATTCTGTGGTTTTGTTAATACTTATTTCCTGACTTCATCTATCCAGTGACTTTTGCTAAAGACCTGTGCATACTCTGATAATAGTTAGGTTAATAGATAAAATAACAAGGTAGATTGGGAGGAGGTGGAGGAAGCCAAACAACTGAGGAAATCATCTGCATGAACATTCCTCTTCACAAGCAATTCACACGCAATGGTATGGGAAAGGGAAGAAGGTGCTGAGACAAATAAAGGATTTGGAGGAAGAAGAAAACCAACAATTCAAGACATAACAAGTTAATGAAAACTAGAGGCTTACAAGGCAAAGGATCCAGGTCAAGGGCAGGGATAGAAATCCAGCTACTAGGGACCACTTCTGCTTTGCAACACTGTAGAACAGTGCCCCATAATGTAAAAGCCCTGAATTAGTACTTTGTCTACTGGCAAGGCTTCCACAGAAGTAAATGGGACTTTATGATTTCCAAAGGTTTATCTGGCAGTCTAGCCCTTGAAAAGAGTACATAGAGAACCCTAAGAAGGACACAGGCGGGTACTTTCTTTATCTTCCTAGGTCAAATAAATCATACCCTTTTACTATGTCTCTTTAGATGTGCATCTTCTTCCTCTTTTTAGGCTACAACTCTGGTTCCTCACCGGGACTAGAATATGAACTTTTTTCTTGCCTGGGTCCTTCTCTGACATTTTTCACCTCTCCTCTGATGCAGAAGTAGACCTGTACTCAGAACTCAAAGTCTTACTGCTTCAAAGAAAGTTATCTTGACTATCAATTTCACATCTGGATACAAGATTACAAACTCAGGTTATGTAAAAAGCTCGATCTATAGTGTTGCACATGATCTGAATATGTGCTGTCTGTTCACAGATGCACTGTAGAAAAGCCACAGCTGTGGGTCTGGAAGATTGTTTGGATCCAGTGCCACACACACTCTGAAGCAGTCACGTGTGAAGGGGTGAGCCCTTGAAAATACTCATCTTCAGTAGACTCAAGTTAGCAGTGTGATTAATCCTAAGAAAAGCAGTGATTTGGTATCTTCCAATCTGTCATAGTATTAGTCAGAAGCTGGCCAGCACCTGAAGGCACTCCAAGGGAATGCTGACCAAAGGCAACATGTGCAAAGTCACAGGTGTTGAAGCAGAACCAGCTGTGTGATGGAAACTACAATAGCTTATAGTACAGGCATGGAATCCTTCCAGCCACGTTCTTTAGGTATTAAAAACCCTAATTATATTTACAATCCAGTTAGCGGTCAGACATTTGTATTCCAGAAGTATCCTTTTCACTATTCTTTATGCACCATTATTGACTATCTTGTTAACATCAGAATTTTTGTTTAGGATTTCCTGAATAGAATAAAAAAAGGCGACCACTGTTACTATTTCAGGAATCTTCATTACCCTCTGTCCGTCAGTGCAAAATTCAGCTTCTTGGCTTTGTGAAGCTTTTGTGCGAGTGTCTACGTGGAATGTCAGAGTATATTGCCAGTACATTCCAGTGAGATGGCAAAGATCTCTGATATAAGTAAAGTTTTTTATTACACAAATGTGCTGCCTTAGAATTTGCTGTGGTATATCTATACTGTGTCAGTTCATTCAGATGAACTACACCTATAGCTTATGTTTCTTTCTCATCACTGTTAATGGTAAAAAACCTTTCCATAGTTAGAGAAGGATTTAATTTCAAATGCATTTTCATTCAAAATTGCCTCCTTTTTTCATGCTGTAATCTCATCAACCACTGTCTCCTTTCCATTGAAAATGAAGTGCCTATAAATAGAATTGATACTATTTTTGTCCTAACACAAATAACTGAACAGTCAAGAACACAAGAAAATGTAAAAAAGAAATGGCAAATTCAGAGAGTTAAGTAGCATAGCCTGTTTCTTTTTTTCGGAGTCGTTGTAGGTAGGGAGTTCACTTTGTCAGTATTGTCAAATCTCACTGCCAAAAACAGAAGGGACTCTTCAAATACATGGGTTTTTAAAAGTATATTCAGGATCCTTCCTCTTTTAGTTTCTTCTGGTTTCAGTTTTAAAGAAATTTGCATGCCTCTGTAGATCAAAAGGGGAAGATTAAGTCTAGAAAGGTGGTCTTTATTTTTGGTGTAAAGGGAGCATATTGCTGCCTTCCAGAATGCTTCTATCCTTGTTTCTGAAAGGTCAGGAAAGATCTGTTTTCATTTTTTGTAGTACTGTTCGTTTTGTTTTATTTATTTATTGAATTAAAAATTTCAAACTGTATTCACATGGATCTTTTTAGTGGTATCCAGGAGAGCTCCTTGGTGTCTACAACAAGTTTCTTAGTTCCTCAGTAAAATATTAAAAGAATCAGAATTCATTATTCCTGCAGTTTTAGCAAAAAAACTTACCACTGGTGACTAATAAATATTTCATGTTTGTTATTCTGCCTGGAACAGGACTTTTCTTATTTCCATTGTATCAAAAAGACCTACTGTTTTTCCTCTCCCTGTAGGAATCTTTAAGGGTTTTAAACTCCTTTGACATCCATTAGGTGATGAGTTCTTAATTTGGTTAGGCTCCTTTGAAATCCTAGCCTTACATTCTGAAAGGCTGACTGAAGCTGCTCTTTGCAGAAATAATTAACCATCTAGTGCCCAGCCTTGGAATTTACAGTGAGCTGACACACAAAAGCCAAAGGAGACCCAAGATGAAAAGGTGTTTACTGGTCATTAAGGCCCTAAGCTTAATGAGTTTTATTCTTCTCAGGTCTTGCCTAGTGTTAAATACAGACACACTCACTTGATTCACAATAACTTGGCTTGTATTTCACATTTAGGATTTGGAAATGAGATTATGCTTGTCCCAGTGAAGGATATGCAAGTATGAGACATCTTCCTCTCAAGTTTTTTAAGCAATTTGTAGTGTGTGTTTCTTCTGTTCACTTTAATGTAAATAAAATCTCATTAAATAAAACCTAAAAAATGTAGTTCCTGAAGCTTTGGTCCTAAATCAAAATTTATTAGCTAATCAAAGGACACGATCTTTTGTCAAGAGTCCAACGGATTTGTTTTGGGAGTTTACCTCAAAGAAGGCAAAGGATAAATTAAAGCTGGGCAGAAACTTCGTAGATTTGCAAAGGATTTGTTTTCCTAGACAACAGATTGTGGACCTAGTTAAATTAAAAAATAAACAAAAACACAACACAGTAATCCAAAAAACGTGAAGACAAGTATGAGGCTAAATACATTAAAATACACTTTTAAAAAGTCTCAAAGATCCAAGCTGAATGCTTTTTTATATCTGTATTAGGTTTGTATTAGATCACTTCTAAGGATTGACCCAGGTATTAGAATCTATTCAGATGATTTTCTGATTATTTACATGAACAGATAAACATGAAATATTCAGCTATATACATAAAGAAGCATGAAATATGAAAAGCTATACACATTCACAGTAAAGCAGAATCTATATTCCTGAAATTTATAATTTTGCATTATAGTAAATGGCAATTTGTATTTGATAGACTAACCGTATTTACAACTATATTAGACAGAACAAAGGAATATAATCAGGAAGAGCAGCTAAAAAGAGAAAGTAGAAGTAAAAGAAGAAAATATAAAAGGAATAAAAGTAAAAAAGGGAGAAGATAATAAGAAGCAGGCTGTGAGCAGGAGTTTAAAACCTCTTACATGTCTTTTCAAACACCTTTAGGTGAAAGTATCCCCTTCCCCCCAGGCTGCCCTGGGAATAGCCAAGTCCATTGTGACACTGGAGCTAGAGGAGGGATAATAAACTTGGGCAGAAGGTGCTCTGTGAGTGCCCTTTCATGGTCTTGTTCCTACTGCAAGCCAGGTCACTGCTCCTCTTCGGGCACTCTCAGAGGTAAAACTTCACCTTGCAACCAGTGGTTTCACAGTCTGGGGACTCATGACAGATGTCTGCCTCCACAGGTGCTTACAAGGTGGAGCAAACCTCCATGGCAAGGCTTTTTTATCCATCTGTTTTCTTCTATTCATAAACAGTCACTTCAGCCCATATATTCATGGACTCTGTCTTTGCTGAGAAGCTCTTGCCTGTGCCTTACTGTCTTGTATCTTCTCAAAGCACAGCACAAAAGAATTGAGAATGACATATGCTGGGAGATGTTGGTGATCCTATGAGGAACTTGGGTGCTGTGTCTCTCCTAACCAAGTCAATTGAAATATGAAGACTTGGGAAAGACTGAAATGAATGATCAAAAACTTCTTTGTAGACCCAATTTCACAGTCTCATAGACCATGAGTTCCAGGCAAGGAGAAAGCCTAGTGAAATCCCCCATCCAGTAGGATTTGGTTTTAACTTTGTAATTTTTCTTCTAGATACTCATTACTGTTTTCCCCAAACTGGACTGCTTTCAGAGAGCCTTTTATCTTCTCTGGAGCCCAGCTCCAAGTGAGAGCATTGGGAATTTTCATGTTTGGTCCCTGTTTTACATGTTTTGGGAGTCTGTTCTGCTCTCAGTTTAGGCACTGTTAGAAGGAAAACAAAGATACTTTGTCCTTTGTAACAGTAAGGCTTTTTGGGCCTCATCAATAAAGAGTGTGATCCTACATGATGGAGATTTTCTCTCCTGAAGTTGTGTCCTGCCTTCTGTTAGCTGTCATGACAGAGGGTATTGAGATGGGGCAGAATGTAGAAATCTGATTTCTCAGAGAAGCCAGTCCTTCTGCTTTTTGCTGCATCACTCTGGTAGTTGAATGGAGTGAAACAGCATCCTTTATATTTGATAAAGTAGATCACCTTTCAAATGTACATGTGATGTGGGATCAAGATGGCTGTTTAAGGGCCTTGATGAGGTCATGAAATGACTTTTGGGTGAAATTTATCACCCAATGGCATTCAAGGCCACTGTGTTGTGTGGATGTGACTTAATTGGAAGATCCTTTTACCTCTGGGACAGTCCTTGAAAGTGATCTAATACATTAGTTTCAATGTAGCCAAAGACACCCCAGTCATTTTACAATAACGTAGAACAGCTTTCGCCTTTACTAGTTGATTGCTTGCTGATATTTGACTTTTAAATGACAATCAGAAACTCCAGAATCATACTTTGAGTCATTCATGCTGTTTTGCTGGCCTGAACTTAGTTAACATATCTGCTGCTAACCTATCAGAATGGTGCATTATTGCTGTAGAATCCCAGAAGGGGATATTGCGTGTCTCAAACACCAAAAGCCAGATGGCTGTGAAGCCAACCAAAGTTATGAGGTAACACACAAGGATTGTTGGTAAAAACAAAGAATTGCTAGTAAGAATATGCTGTGAGAAAGCACAGGATATGCTGGAGAAAGGGACATACACAGCAAGGGCAGCACTTTTGGGGACAAACTCGCTTGTTCTGGCCCCTAGGGATGAGCACAACACAGCACAGCACATCAGGGAATGAGGCCAGGAAGTGGGTATGGAACACAGGGCGGATCAAGACCACCCAAGACCCCTGCTCCATTTCCAGAAAGGTCTGAAAGAAAAAAACTGCACATGAGAACTGATTTGCATAGAAAGAGAGAAATTCTTCTCCAGGCCAGGGAAACCTTTTTATATGAAGGTGCCCCAATGAAGCCAGAGTGCATGCCCCAGGATTCTGGACATCACGGTGGATTGCCTGGAACTGGAACTGGAACTGGTGATCTCTCTTTCTCTCTCTTCTCTCTTTTTCTTTTTCTTTCTTTTTCTTTTTC
>VZTZ01010925.1:283202-359093 GCA_013400955.1 Drymodes brunneopygia | reverse complement strand
GAATTCCTTCCTTCCTTCCTTCCTTCCGGAATTCCTTCCTTCCTTCCAGAATTCCTTCCTTCCGGAATTCCTTCCTTCCTTCCTTCCTTCCTTCCTTCCGGAATTCCTTCCTTCCTTCCTCCCTTTGTCCCTTCCTCCCTTCCTTCCTTCTGGAATTCCTTCCTTCTGGAATTCCTTCCTTCCTTCCTTCCGGAATTCCTTCCTTCTTCTGTGGGAAAGATCCAAGCAGAGCAGTAAACTACACCTGCATGAATCCCTGAAGTGCAGGTGCAAACAGCAGTTCAGCTGCTCCTGGTCATGGCCAAGGCCTGTGGTGCATCTGTCCCCTCCTGTTTGCCTCTGCCTGGGTGCTGCATCAGGAATACCCTGGCTGGTGAGGTAACAAAATTAAATTTACTCTTTGGATTTCACCTGTGCTTCTGTGGTTGTTCCCGAGTCTTGCCTGTGCCAGCTCACACGCTCAGATTATAAACGTTATGTGTCTATTTAGGTTTTTCATATCACAGACATATCCAATCACCTTAGGATGCATTCTTTCTCTCTCATGCTTCCTTTCTGAGGGGAATCAATGTTACCTCTCAGTATTGCTCAAGTTGAACTACAAGACTGAATATAAATTATCATTCTCAATCCTAAATTTATCAAGTATATTGCATTTTTTTGATTAAACAGATTCCAATTCTGGAGTGCTTAATAATTGTGAATATTAAATATATATATATATCTTAATAATATAATTGGTTCCAGTGTCTTTGTATCTCCAGAGAATGTCAATCATAAATAAGGCCACAGTCTCCAATGTTTTCTTATTTTATTCTGGGGTACTGCTGATTTTTCAAACAAATGCTTGAGTGACAGAGAAAAACTGATGCCAGATTTACTTTCTTTTGCTTCTTGCAAAGTCTTGTTTGAATTCAGGGTGATCCACTGTTTCACAATAAGATTATTGCATAACTTTAGGTACATGATCTCCCCCTGTATCAAAAAGCAACTATTGTGATAATGGTCTTTTACTACTGTTCTATTGGCAGTTGGCAGCCTCAGATCTCTTTTTAGCTTCTACTGATTCAATGTTTTGATTTGTGTCCTTCAAGTGCCCGAAGTTCTGGGTATCTGTAGCACCAGGTTGTCCTTTAATAAATCATGTTCTCAAAGGCAGAAAAGCAAAGAAATACTACATTCTTGATACACCTATATTGTGACAGAANCAAGGCTTCCTAAGGGGGTAGGGGTTTTAGGGAAAAGGGTTTTAGGGACACAAACCACTGCAACAACAGAATATACATTACTGGGTAAAACGGATTATTTGTGCTGCCTCAGATACTGAAAAATCTAGATTTTTATGATTAAAAATAAGAAGGCACCACATGAATTACACTCAGTGCTGACTCATTCAAAGTAAAAGTCCTTTGACAGTTGTTCTTGTTCAAGCATATACACAAATCTAATCCGTTAACAAATACTGGTTTGTAATAGATCATGGGATTGTCTTACAGACAGTCTCTATTTAGAAGTATGCAGGAATACCTGACTGAGAATTGCTAAGCAGAATATGCAATTTACATTAGTGGATTTGTGGATTGCCTGTTTTCCTGACTATGGAGATCAGTGGGTACTAAGTATTACCTTATTCAAGCTTGATGGTGAAGTCAGCATATTTACATATATGCCTATACATATATCTAATAGCTGGCACATGTTACTACAGAAACTTCATGAATTTGCAGTTGCAAATCAGGAATTTGCTCTAGGTAATATTACTCCTAAATCAATTATTCAAGTTTCACTAACTCCACCTGTTTTGTCTGACCTGACCTATTTTGTGCCTTTGTAATATAATTACAGTTGTGTCACCAGCATGCCTTGCTGAAGACATCATGGTAGATTGTGTGAGTTTGGCAGTCCCATGGGAAATTTTAGCGTCTTGAAACTGTTCAGTGTCGTGCTCTCTGTGGACTTTTTCTGTCATTTGGTTTCTTTAAAAAAATTATATCTGCTTCAGCACATCTTTCACTGAAGTCTTCATCTGTCTCCGAGTAAGAGACGGCACTAAGTGAAAATGGACTTTTGTAATGCTATTTGCAGTTACAAACAATGTTTCCATGGAATTTTCTGCAAAGAAGAAATAAACTGAGAGGGTATGTATGATGCAAAAGCAAAATAAATCACAACATACTTTTTTGAAATAGGAGTATGTGGCTTAAAGTACCATCTTTGCTGATGTATCTCCTTTGCATGGTTTCACAGTCAAACTGCCATTTTAAGTGGAAAGTCTTTGTTAGCTTCCTGGAATCAAAATGCTTATAGTATGATTATAATAATATAGCCAGCCATGCTGTATCATGGCCATAAAAATTATTCTGGCACCTGCCAATTTCTGTGCCAAAATTTAAATATTTGCTTAAACTACACAAGAGCCATACAAATGTCCCTAGTTCAGACTAGAAGTTAAAATAAATTTTTAAAAATCTATGATTATTTCTGTTACAATTTTATTATTTATATATTCATGCTTCTCATGTGCAATGGTTCTTTTATTGTTCAACCTGTCTTAGGCATGCTTTCCATACCAACAGTCTTTATTAGTTAATAACAGGGCTTCCAGGGGACACACATAGTTCAAATGCATGCCATTCTACTGTGCAGTGCTAAACTGAGAAAACATTTCTAAAGCTTTTCTTTTTTCTGTATGACTTCTGTATGGCTTTTTTTATTTTAGTATAGGACAACTCTGTGTGTTGTGCCTGAGAAACTTGAGAAAGTTTTGCCTGCTAGAAAATGGCAGGCTTATCTGATAGATTATAGGACCTACAGCATAACATGTAGCAGAAGAAAAGAAAGCAAAAGGTGTGAAGCTTCCCTTGTTCTTGACTGATTACACTACATCATTAACTAATTAAACAGTCCGAACCATCCAAAAGGCTGAGATGACTGAGATGCTGGGAAGCTAGGAAAAGATTTCTAGGAAAAGAAATACTACATGATAAACCACTTACAAATAGTTTTTGCAAACCTTATCAGCAACCTCTGATAACAAGTCAGGCTTACTGATACTTCTCTTTTCTTATTTTTTCTCCATAATGCACCTATGTAACATGTAATGGGGATAGATTCAGCTGGAAAGCTCAGTAGTAGCTTAATGACTTTGATTTTCCAATGGCTTTATCCTAACTGTATGCAAAACTTGAAATGTCATCAGGGGAAATCCAGCAGTTCTTTAGCTCTTGCATCATCTCCAGCATTGATATCAAGTCTGCAAATTTGTGCAGCTAAAAGGGGCCAAGTTTTGAAAAGGTCAATCACAGACAGCAATCACTATGTCTGTCTTATTGAGGGGGGTTAAAAGAATGAGATCAGCTTCTCATATTAACTCATCTACCTTGGGTCCCAAATCTGTGAAAAAAGCTATCAAAGCTTATCTCCATCTTCAGTTTGGCCCATTCCTGATGCAGTTCTGGCTGAGCTGTTAATGGAACAAGTGTTTCAGGAACAGCCTGATTTGGTGTCAGTACAGTGCTCTACAACAAATTAAAATCAATGATGGGTTTACCTCAGGTGTGCTGCAGACAGCTGCAGGGGGATTTGCCAGCTATGGTTAACATCTCCTTCTAGCAACCCAATTCTTGTGCAGGAAGCCACCAACTGGTATTTGAACATGGCAACTAGAGCCTAAAGATCTCACGCTAATGCAGAACTGAGTCAGTGATAGCTGGTTTTAATGCAGTAGCCCATGGACTGGTGCAGCTAAGAAACAAATAAAACAGTTTCATTCAGCAACAAACAAAATTCCTGCTTCCAAGAAGGTGATTTCTGGTGGTCCAGCAGAGCAGTAGACTGGTAATTCCAATCACTTGATCTGCCAGATCCAACTTCAGCTGGGGCTGTTGTTGGAACCCTTGAGTTACTCTGTCTGTGCTGGTACTACCATGGTGTATAGGAATTATCCTTTTCAAAACAACCCCCTGAGTTTTGGTCACCATAGCTAAAAAATCACCTACCACTATCCTTCCTAGAGAGCCATGGAATATCTCCTGTGTCTTTATTCGTGAAGGCCTAGCAGTGTTCAGTTGAAGGAGTAACTCTTCCTCAGAAAAGCTGTGTTAGCTGCTGGTGGGTTGTGCTGGTTTGAGCCATAGACCACTTCACTCCAGAGTAAACAGACAGCCTGAGCTGAAAGAAGAGTCGGGGCTTCTGAGTGAATGTATTTAAAGCAGGAAAACCACTCACATTATGAGTCAAATGAACTCTGCTATAAAAATAAACTGAGTGAGGCAAAATGTCACTCAAGAGAATACATATTGGGATTTAATTCTGGAAATAATGGAGACTGTGATATGAAAAAATTTCTCTCCAGGATCCCCTTTTGTTTGCTGTTATCATTATTTTAGTAGAACATGGAGACTAACCGACCATCAGCAGGTGGAAAGTACATACTTGGAAACAGGGGACAGGTAGCTATATGACATATTGATCATTCAAGTATTTAGGCTGCATTGTCACAGTAATGCACCTCAAAGATCAGCCTTGCCCCGAATTTACTCCCTGATGTTCGTCCAAAAGTTTTTTCTTTCTGTCTCAGCTATTTCAGAGGGCCCAAATGCTCCATTAGAGAGGGGAATGAAAGGTGAACACGCATCACCATTCCCCTGCTTCCACCAACCCTAACAAACCTTGTTTGTTGAGGGTTACGATGTAGTTGTGCTGTAGCTACGTGCTTCTTTGAAAAACAGTCTCATTTATAATCTATTTAATGTGTTTCTGATCCTTCTCCACACTTGAGCCCTCTAATTGGGGGTTGGAATACCTGGAAAGCTGGTCCTGGTTATAGGCACACATAGTGACAAGTAAATGATTACATTTTCTCTATCCCCACCTCTGAGCTGGGGATTTTCCACTACAGTGTCTTTGCTAAGGGAAAGTTTTAAAATGGTAGCCGAGTCTCAAGCTGTCTGATTTTAGTGCTGATAGAATGGTACTTGATTTGCTTGAGTAAGGAAGCTGCTGGCAAAAAAATGTTACAATTGGCAATTTGCTTCTCTCCATGCATATTTTGGCTCCATATAAAGTTTCTAAGTGTTTTCCAGGCAAGTGCAGAATAATCAGCACATCTGCCATGCAGGCAAACGTAAAGTTGATGAAAATGTTTTATTCCTAGAAGCAAATGCAAAAATGTAATTTGATGTGTTACAAATGTCAATTCTAATACTACTAATTAGAGCTATAGTCTCATTGGGGGAATGAAAAGGTTTTTCTCATTTACTGAGACTGTATTCTCTTTTTTAAAATCCAAGCTTAGAGCTTACAGCACCAGAAACCTTTCTCACACAAATAATATTAAACACAGGACGTCTTATAGGTGTAAAAATTTGAGACTTATTCCCCCTCTCACCATCAAATATGTAAGTTTAGATGAAGTGCCTTCTGAATGCAGATCACAAAAATGAAAGATGGAAGCAGTCTGCATTACTAAATTACTGAAGATGTCTTGCACTTACACTTTTACAAGCATTCTTATTTTTTTTCTAATGGAAAATATATATTATTACTCTGAAAGTAACAGGTTTATACTACGTGCCATTTTGCATAGGATGTAGAGGGGTTTTTTTGAAAGTCATACGACCAATTTGGATAAATATACAGCAACCTTAAATCATACAAAAGTATTTCTAGTCTAGCCTGACTTTTGATTTTTCATCTTAAATACATAAAATAAATAACACTGGTAAGATATTATTCAGTGGAAGTAAAGATACCAGATTCTAACTCTTATTGCCAGAAGACTGCCCATCCTAAGAATAATCTGTAAAATTCAAGTCAGAAAAAAGTGTAATTTAAATGAAGACTCGGAAAATGTGAGAAAAGAATGCTGATTTAGTCCCTGTGTAACAAATCACCCCAGTGTAACAAAGCTTTTCAATCTATATGTATTATACATGCTTATGTATTATACTAGCATAAGTTCGGGCTTAAATCCCATTTATTTCAACAAGACCTAAGCATATGCTGAAGTTCTTTGCTGAATTACAGCTCCAGTATAGCTGATGTGTAAAGTCAAAATATAGTATGATATAAAGTAATTGACGTTCAATTTCGGCTTTCCTCATCAATTTCACTTCCAAAGTTCATCCTTAAAAGGGTTGACGTGTCAGTCAATTTCCTGCTGACACTTGTGACCAAGTTGTTACAGGGTTGTTGTTAACAGCAGTTTAAAGGATAATTATGTATGGAATGAGATTAATAATTCTAACTAATTAAGAAGCTTCATAAAATGGCAAACCATGAGATCCTTCTGAGTGACTTCTTTCTGTCAGATCCCAAATATTAGTTGTAAATCAAAGTTGCTTTGGAGTACTTATAATCTGCTAAATGACCAAGATAGACAGTAATAGTTTGCAGACTTTTTTGAGCCAGCTTTATTTTCTAGTTTTCATAGCTCACACATTCTGTATATTGCTAGGAGGACTCTTCCACAAATTATTGAGATAGCATCCATTTAGCCATGTAAAAACTGAGCTTCTTGTTTATTGTAATAGCCAGTGAAATTCACATATATATAAAGTTAAAAATCTATAATACACTTGCTTACTTATTTTCTACATCTTCTTTATGTGTAACTGTTAAGTGCATTTTTTCCACTTTGATTCTTCAGAGTTGTGATTTTACCTCAAAACTTTTTAAAGGCCTTTTATTCCATTGCTTCGGTTCACCTTAGTTGTTTCAGGAGGGGATATGAAAGTAAAAGAAGCAAGAACACAGTATTGCTTATCCTTAAACAGGGAAGATTTTAAAATCTAGGAAAATTTACATCAACTCATTGACATAGAAAATTTAATAAAAAAATTTTAAAAAATTAAACTTGCTAAAAAACTAACGCCATAATTTCATTGTCAGGTGGATTATTTTGATCTTCTACATCCTGTTGTATTTGACATTTAAAGTGCAAAAGTTGTATTTATTAACTTGGATATTTCTGGCCTGGTTTTTAATTAGATCTACTTTAAATGAAATTTTTAAAAAATTCACATGACTATTCTGGCTGTCACTGTGAAGTACTCCCTCTTGAAGTCAGTGTTTGCTGTGCAGGAGCATGCTGCCCATGGTTCAGCCCAGTTTGGCAGTACCATTCTTTAAGATCACAAGTAATGGGTCAAAACCTGCCTGAGAGTGTCAGGCCCAACTGGATTCCAGTCATAAGGGCTTTATTCCAGACTAGATGGTGTTTCTGGGACAACATCTCTCCTGGTTCCTGTCCCTTATATGTACAATGTAGCCAACTGTACACATGTAATGCTTCCACATGGCTTCAAATACATTAACTGCAGAGTCTGTAACAGTTTTGAGAGATTCGTTTTAACTCTTTGCTGTGTTTCATGCACATTTTTAGCATCCTTGTTTAGTGTTCTTGACTCTGACAAAGGAAAATCTATTATCAGAAACCCTTTTGTAGTAGAAAGTTGTAGCCCAAATGAAAAAGTTTAATTGCCCAGATCTTGTTAGTGACTTTTTGCCTTTTAAAATAATGACAAGCTTATCTTCAATCTTTCAATCCCTAAATAGGTTTCTTCCAGTACACTGTCAGAACTTTCAATTCCAGCTCTGTCTGCTGTCAGAAATAAGCACATTTGGTTTTCTTTTCATACAGTTCGTTCTTTCCCCAGATTTCAAAACACACTATTGCCTCCAGCAATAGTTGTGAGGTAATTTTGTCTACACAATTTAAAACAACAGCTCTATAGCCAGTTGTTATTGAAGATTTGACTGAAGGTCCCACTCTGAGCAAAAGAACATTTAATCAGTTTGTCCTCTGCTTAGATTAAAGTCAGCTTCTTCTTTCCTAGACCTGTGTGAGGAAGACACAACTTAGCTGCTTGGAGAGATAACAGCTGTACTTATCTACATACACGAATGAGCAGAAGGTCAGCTTTGAGTCTAAAATGCAGCTTAAATCAGCTAAAGTGGGATGGAAAACTAACCGTACACTGACAACAGGAAAAGTGAAGAAATGAGACTTGAACTCTCTAAATGGGGAGAAGAGTAGTTTTAGTGGACTGAAAGTGTGGAAAGGAGATAAAAAATGTACAGGAAACCATCAGTCACTGAGGAGCAGGCAAGAGAACTACAGTAGGAGCAACAAAAGACTTCAAAGCACAGTTGTGGCTCCTGGAGCTCCTGAACCATGGATGGATGGAGTGAGAAGGTACAACTGAGCACACGCACAGGGAAGTGATAGCAGGAGCAAGAAGAATCTGGTGAAGATCACATTTATCGAGACAGGAAGGGAGATCCTTGCCACAGTAATTATGATAAACAGAGAAAACTCTACATAGCTTTGTAGAAGAAGCAATTATTTGGTGCCTTTTTCCTTTAAAGCTCAGAAAGGAGAAAATCAGATAGCATGTGGCCAATATTCACAAATTTTACTTGTATCTAGTTGTAATGGACATGTTGAGAAGGTGGACCTTTTAAAATTCCTATGCAAAAAGGAAGTTTTACTTTATTGAATGTCATGATATCTATTTATAAATTATTTTTATGTTTCTGCCACTTCTGCAGTTTTTTGTCTAAGACTTTCAGTCTCTCAATATAAACATAACAATATGATACTGTGAATTCTGTACAATTTTAATATATCCATTTAAGTACAGTGACATCTGTCTGTGGAGTCCCACCCTTAAGGGGAAGGGGAGCATCAGTGTTGGTGGTAGAAAGGAATGACAGAAGTCAGAGGTTCTGCAAAGCTTATGAAGGTTTATTAGTAAATTACACACTGTGTATGGGCATTGGTATAAATCAGCCCCTGATCTTCATTTCCAAGCACACAGAGGTGGGTTTTGAACAAAAGGGTGGGGTGAAAGGGAAGAGAGAGAGAGATGGATTAAAGAGGGGAAGAGAGACATTAAAGAGCTGGAGAGAGGAGAAAAGGAAGAATGTGAGAGAGACTGTCAGTCCTGGCTCCAGAGCTGATCCAGCCAGAACAAGGACGTTTGTCCTAAAAAGCACTGCCCTTGCTGTGTATGGCCCCTTCTGCAGCCACATCCTGTTCTTTTTCACGGCATGTTCTAACAACAATCCTTGGCTATCCACAGCTATCCAGATAACAGTGTTAGAGGTATACACATTTCTCCCCTTATCTTCCAGTCTTCTGCAACATCATTAATTACAATTTTTAAAAAAACACTTAAAAATTAAAAAGTTTGAGAACATATAAAAGGTATTTCCTTTATACCCTATCCCAAACCTCACAAAAATTACGCTCTTTTGCAATTATTACAAGATTCTTAAAAGCCTATCAAATTATAATACTTTAATCCATCTGGTTTCCCTTGTTCCTCTGACAATAATCTTGTGCTTTAGCATCTTAAAGCATTTAAAAAGCAGCCTAGGAGCTGCTAGAAAACTGTAAATGTCTCTCTTTAGACAAAGTTCTTTTTCTTTTCAGGTGTTATTCTAGCGTCCACATATATCTTTTACAATTTACAGACAAAGTCCAGATTAGTTAGAGAATGCAAAGTGGGTAGAAAAGTCATGAGTGAGGAAGTGAGGAACTGACTGGATTTTTAAGTGTTTAATGACAGAAACTGGTTTGTTATAATATTAATAGGTTACAGAAGGGACAAACATGATATCAGGTGTCTCTTACTTAACATTAAGAAGTTTTACAATCTTGTTTGGAAAACACCCTGGATTTCCTATTCAGTTTTCCTTCAGGAAGCTGAGGATGGGGTGGTTTATAAATGGAACAGCATTTTCATCTCCAAGTTATAGACATTTTCCTACTTTATGTGGAAACTTTTTTAATAATGGAAGATTTATCTGCTGTACAGAAAGAGACATTTTGCTCTGATATTGCCAGGTAGGAGAGGGGCCTATAGAAAAGATGGAGAGGGACTTTTTACAGGGACAGGTAGTGATAGGACAAGGGAGAAATAGGACTGAATTAAATTAAACTGAAATAGGACAAGTTTAGCATAGATATGAGGAAGAAGCTCTTGAGTATGAGGGTGATGAGGCACTGGTACAGGATGCTCAGAGAAGCTGTGGATGCCCCATCCCTGGGAGTGTTCAAGACCAGGTTGGATGGGGCTTTGAGCAACCTGGTGTACTGGAAGGTGTCCCTAGCCATGGCAGGGGGTTGGAACAAGATGATCTTTAAGGTACCTTCCAACCCAGGCCATTCTATGATTCTATGACTGTGCTCTCACTGAAATAAATTTTGTCTGTTACACCAACTGGAGCAGGCAAGGTAGGTATTCTCAATTTCTTCTACACCTGTTATTATGAAGGTGATAATGATTATATTCTAACATTCTGAACCATACAGCTCTTTTAAGGCTCTGGTTTGCTGAACCCAAAGCAGCCTGACTCAATAAAATGTGTTTTAATATGTGTAGAAAGAACACTCTATACACACTGTATACAGTATGTGCCTCCACATCTCCACTTTGTTTCATTTCTATCAGATGTAAATTTGTGTTTGAGAATGTAAGAATGCACATGACAAAGATTCCTATACTGCTCTAAGAACTGACTAAAAGATTAAATTAATTCTATTTCCGAGATTGCTGAATTTAGTGATCTTACATTCGCCACACTCACTGCAAGGAATGAAACTCTCTGGACTGAAATCAGAAGACATAGTTCAATTTTACCTTTTCACCAGTTTAAAGCAGTTGTGCTGAGTTAGAGGAAGCTGGTATTCCTTTCTCTATCCCTTTTCAAAGTCAGATGAATGTGCTTCTGGAGCAATTTAATTCTATCATTTTGTTTCCTACAGATCAAACTAAGAGCTGATATGAAACAGAATGGTACTATAAGGGTGATCAGGGAATCCCAATTTTCAGAGGAAATAACAACAGTGTTTTCAGAGCTGTGGATTTTTCTATATTAATACAATAGAATAGGATTAATCTGTTTTCTATATAACTTGAATTTTGGCCTTACATCTATGTCAGGAAAAATGCAACTGTAAGCTTTTGGATAAACCTGAACAAAGGTATGAACCATTTTCATACCATAATTCGATTTTTAGTGAAAGTCATCAGATTTATTTGCATTTAGGTATTTATCAAAACCATGGTGCTATTAGGCAAGTTTCCTCTTACACTTTTGTTTGAATTCTCAGTGTATGCAAACCTTATTCAGCCAGACCAAAGCCAGAACCCTTGCCAGCAAAAACTGCTGAGTTTCACGCAGCTTTAAATATTTTACAAGGTCTGAAGCTTTGTTTGCTCTCATTTGAAAGAACTGTTAGGACACTGCTCACAGTTTGCCTGACCTCAGCCAGTAATTTGGAAGGTTTACTCTCAGGCATACCTGTAACTTTCCACTTCACACTCAGTCTCAACTACTTGGGAAGAACTGAGTGGGCAATATGTGAAAGGAGAGTATCAGTCTGCATCAAAAATGACATTGCTTTTTCACAAGTCACTGGGAAGTTAGAAATAGAGCTATTGAATGCTCACAAATCAATGTCCTAAAGGATAAAAAAAGCAGCATGCGGTGTGGAGCTGGGTACCTATCACACTAGAGAGCATGAGATAACACTGTAAGAACCAAGTCATCATATGTAGGCTAAAAAGCTGTGTTATCACAAGTCACTCAGTCTGAGAAACAAACAAATAATGGCACAAAATCTAAATGCAGGTAATGGACTCATAGTGTGAACCCATTCATAGTGTGAACAGAAGGTATCTATGCTTGTTCTTCCAACTTTTTAATTTCTAAGCATTACTAATGAAATAGCAACAAAAGTAATTATCAATTAAAAATTTGTAAGTTCAAAGATAACTGCACCAGTTAAGTAGCAAGGAACTCTAATTCGAGCAGATTTTGTAGTCAAACAGAACAAAACTGAAATTACAGATAAGCATATCTATTGGCTTTTTAAAAGACTAATTTTGTGTTGCCAAAACTCAGTGAATTAGCTGCCTGAGAGAAAAATGTGAATGGTAGTAGAAAGCGTTGAAAGCAGGATAGCATGAAAAATTTGGAAAAATTCCATTTTCTGATAAATGATCTGATAATCAGCAAAGATCTGTACATACATATGTATCTATATACAAAAATATGTGCTCAAATGGAAGGAGCAGGAAACTGTCAGCAAGAAAAATAAACTAAAATCTGGAAACTTTTGAAAATTGATAAAGAAATCAACAGTCCAACAGAGAAGGCTATGTGTATACCTCAAACTGTTAGCTGGATAGCTGTGGAGCTATATCTGTACTGTATCTGCAGAAGAAAGAATCACAGATTATTTATTTATTACAAGGAGATAATCACACAATTTCCATGCAAAAACTATGAAAGGATATCTTTCAAATGAAGCTGGGAGAAGTCAACAGGTCAATGTAATTTGCATTTAAAGTTTTAACAAGCTGGAGAGTTCAGTGTTATCTGAACCATAACTGTTGATTTTCAGTAACTGTTGGAACACTGGAAAAGTTCCAGAAAACTGGAAAGAAAACTAATGCTTCACATGCATTTAAAAGGTGGGCAGTCCAGATAATTGCATATTTATCCATTTGAAACTGATTCTTACAAAATCAGTCATAATACAAAATAATTAATATAGCACTTTTAGATGGTGCTAAAAATGTTTGTCAATATAAACATAATGAAAATAAAGCCTGACAACACAAGTGACTTTTTTTTACTACAATGCCAAGATTGGAGTACCCTTTCTCACCCTTGCGTATGACAACTGATTCTGTACTCAGAGTTATCTCAGCCAATTACCTGGGAGAAAGATAAATTTATCATTGCTAAAACCTGTAGGTGACACAGTTTGGAGGGCTGGTAGGCAGCAATACAGATGGGTCACTAGTAAAGAATAGAAGCAAGATTTGAGATTTAAAGTTGTGGGTCAGTCAATTCCTTGTTCCTGAAAGTTGTTCCTGACATGGGAAAATAGAAAAATCCCCTCATGCTAGGAAAAAGGAAAAAGAAAGAAGAATGATAAGAAATTGTGGACAAGAAACTTTAATCTGATGAGATGGCAGGTGGAAAGTTTGCCAATATGGGAAGACCATGGTCAAATAGAGGGACAGGAACGTGGTTTTCAGCGTCAGCATCTTTAAGGGATCTGTTCAAGCAAATGATGTTGCAGTAGGTAATGAGGCTTGTTATCAAGACATACAACTGAGAATGTCAAGAAAAAGGAGTGTTAAACAAGTAGAAGTAGCAATAAACAAATATATGAGACAAGGCAGGAGAAATATGAATTTCCCAGTTTGCACAAAAATGGAAAAGCTGAAGAGAAGTAGGCTTACAAAGGTCAACTAAAACTGAGATCATAGTTCAAGAAAAAGCAGATGTTTTCAACTAAAAAGCCCTGAATGCATCACAGTGGGCAGAGACATAATACTGTCACAAGCGTTCAGATAAAATGAAGGCAAACTGGTGATGTCTGAGCAGTGGACAGCTTGCAAAACTTTGACAAGTTTTCATAATTCAGATCTGAACAAAATTAATCCTGATATCAAAGACCCCCAGGAGAAAGGACTCTTGTTTGGGAGCATTAAAGCCCTGCATGACCATCCTTGCCACTTTGTCCTCCCTCCCTCCCTCCCTCCCTCACTGTTTTGTGTTTATGCAGCAGTGTGGAGGATCGCAGCAAAAGAATCGCAGTTGCAGAGGTAACAGTCAAAACCACAACATGAAAGCTTTTCAGGATGGTGTGGAAGGTCTGTGTAGCTTAACCAGAAATTGTCAGAGCAGAATATTGGGGAAAGAACACAAGCAAAAGTGAAGGAATCTTGGGAAGTTTTATCAAGTCTCCATTTTATCTTGAAAACAAGCAGTCTTTCCTTTTCCCTTGTCTCATACGCCCAAACCACATAGAATTTTTTTCTTCATCCTTAGCAACTCCAAGATACTACAAGGTTTTTTCCTTACCATTCTCATTTCTAAATATTTTGTTTTCTTATTTCTCAAAATTTTGTCTCAAAAAAACTTTTTCCTGGTAATGCTTCCTACCCTTTTACTGGGTATTTCTTCTTGTCAATTCTCTGCCTGTTTGCCACATTCTTTTTATTCTATTTGCTTTAAATACTAATCCTTTTAGGATAAGAACATGATCTTATTGAGTGGTTCACAAATGCAAATTTAAGCTTATGGCATGCATTTTGGGTGCCAAGACTGAGTACAGGTTAAAAACCTCTGCCCATCAAACAGCAAAGGAGATGTTTTCTGATCACAAAGCATCCTGCTAATCAGCATGTTCAGGATAAAAAACATTTGCTGTGAATAAAACAAAGAATTTATTACATATTGACAGCTATTTACTGCTTTTAAAAATGCTGGTATTTGCCAAACATATAACTACCAATTTAATCTACAAATATGATGATCTATCATTTCAGTTTAAAACAAATATCTGTGATTCTGGTAACATGTCTGCTCATCATTCAAATTATTACAACCTCATATTTTTTTACTAGAACTGTAAAGATGCATTTTTTTTTTAATTAAACAAGAAAGATTAGATTAGGTTAGGTTAGAAAAAAAGCAGATTGGTTATCTTTAGTAAAGTAAAGGTTATACATTTCAACTACCATAAAGAATTGCAAAACTTCAGTGTGTGTAGGGTTAAAGGGTGGAAATGTGCTGTAACTTGCAGTGGAAATTTCCACTGCGTGCTTTATTGGCAGAGGAATGAGCCTTACCCATGGTAAGGGGGGCTGGGAGTGTGGTCTCTTCATAAACACATTGGAATGCTGTGTCACGATATTTTTCCTTCCAGTTTTCTGACCAGTTTTTGGTTTTGGTCCTCCTGAGTTTTTTGGGGTCACAATGCACACTGGTCCACTCAAACCTGTGGGACATTTTCCTGAGGACAAACTGCAGGATCATATCAGCATCCTCCACTCTTTTCTGATAGTGACACATTGCACTCTCCATAGTATTCTCCAATCTTTGTCACCCATTCACTCAGTCAGCCTTTTTAATATTGAGTGTAACACTGTCTTTTTTTAAAATTCTGTGAAGTAAACACATAATTATGGGTATGGGAAAAAGTGGAATGACAAAACCTGTTCTTCTGTCTGTAAAAGAGTAGTTACTGTGCTTCTAAATGAGTAATTGGTTAGAGGATATAAGAAGGAAGTTAGGAATACTTGGAGGGAAGTTGCCTAGAAAGTCAAAAGAAGCTCAGTACTGGAACCGAAGGTGTTCAATTTATTTGTCAATGATTTGGAAAAGGCCTTGTATAGTGAAGCAGCAGAATGTGAGGCATTGTCATTTTCAACTGACAAGATTAAAGCTGGCTGCAAAAGAACTGCAAAAATATGCAATGTTTGTGCAATTGAAAGGACAAAAGATAGGAAAGGGTTAACAGAATAAAAAAAGTCACTATGTAGATGTGAAAATAAGGTCTTAATTAAGTTTTTGGCATAAGTAATAAAACTTCCATCGACGTGAATAGTTATCTGAAAGTGGGAATCAGAATGTAACACAACGCTGTGAATTATGATGAAAGAAAAAAAGAAAAATAGATGGTTAAGCCTCTTGATAAACCCATCTTGCTAATGAATCCTGAATTCTGATCACAGTTCCTTTCTCACTGCCAAATGAAATATGCTGGAAACTGAAAAGTTTTAAAGAAATGAATGACAGAGAGAGATGGTTTTCACATGAAAAGAACCTGTGAAAAAAAGAACTTTTCATTTTAAAAAAAGAAATATATCAGAGGTGGCTCAAAATCATTATTTGAGTGAGAGTAAACAGAAAACAGAATCACAGAACCATAGAATGGTTTGTGTTGGAAGGGACCTACCTTAGTGGATACCCTGGAAGTGTTCAAGGCCAGATTGCATGGGGATTTAAGCAATCTGATCTGGTAAAATGTGTCCCTGCCCATGTCGGAGTGGTTGGATCTAGATGATGTTCAAAGATCTCCTCCAGCCTGAACCATTCTATGATTCTGTGATCTTGTGACTAGATGGAAGTTTAGATCTCATGAGGAATCCTCCGATCACCCCGATCACTTGGAATAAATATGTTAACATAAAAAAAACCAAAAAAACCCCCAAAAAATTATTAAAATATTTCGCCCACAGCAAACAAAAGGGGATCAGAAATGTAGTTTTCTTTGGGTTTGATCTGAAAATCTTGCAGAGGCTGGGTGTGTTGATGGCCAGCTAATGACTTGGGGGACAATGGGGAGGGGTTTTGGGTAGGTCATGCCCAGCTAATATATGACCTAATTAGCACAGACATCTTCAACCAGACCAGGTTGCTCCTGTCCAGCCTAGCCCTGAATATTTCCAGTGCTGGGCCATCCACCAACTTTTCAGGCAACCTGTTACAGTGTCTCAGAAACCTCACTGTAAACAATATGTTCCTTACATCTAGTCTCAATCTACCCTCTTTTAGTTTAAAGCCATTACCCTTTGTCCTATTGCAACAGACACTGCTAAGAGGTCTGTTCCCATCTTTATTGTAGGACCCATTTAAATACTGAAAGGCCACAACAGGGTGTCTCTGTAGCCTTCTCTTGTTAAGGCTGAACCTTCAGGTGTGTCAAACACACCTTCCAGACTGGTTTTCAGTTATCTGCAAACTTGCTGAGAGTGTACCCAATACTTCATCTATGTCATTAATGTAAATATTTAATAAATTTGGTCCCGATATACAGACCCCTGAGAGACACCACTTGGCACAGATGTCCTTCAGGACTCTGACCCATTCACCTTTGGATATGACCATCCAACTAATTCCTTGTCAACTGAAGAGTCCACCCATCAAACCCATGTCTCTCCAATTTAAAGAGACGGATATTGACCATGTCAAAGGTTTTACAAAAGTCCAGATATCTGTAGCCCTTCCCTAGTCCACCAATATGGTCATTCCATCATAGAAGGTCACTGAGTGGGTGAGGCAGGACTTACCCCTGATGAAGCTGTGCTGGTTGTTCCAAATCATCTCCTTGTCCTCCAAGTGCCCTAGCACAGTCTCTAGGAGAGTCTGTTCCATGATCTTCCCAGGCACAGAGGTGAGGCTGACAGGTAATTCCCAGGCGCCCTCCTTTCTTCCCTTTTCAAAGACGGGTACAATGTTTCCTCTTTTCAAGTCACCCAGGACTTTACTTGACTGCCATGACTTTTCAAAAATAGTGGAGAGCACCGTGGGAAGTTCATTGGTCGATACCCTTGGGACTCTGGGATGCATGTCAGGTTCTGTAGACCCACATATGTTCAGGTCCTTTGAGCCNGGCACAGAGGTGAGGCTGACAGGTAATTCCCAGGCGCCCTCCTTTCTTCCCTTTTCAAAGACGGGTACAATGTTTCCTCTTTTCAAGTCACCCAGGACTTTACTTGACTGCCATGACTTTTCAAAAATAGTGGAGAGCACCGTGGGAAGTTCATTGGTCGATACCCTTGGGACTCTGGGATGCATGTCAGGTTCTGTAGACCCACATATGTTCAGGTCCTTTGAGCCTGAACCTGATCTTCTCTTACAATGGGAGCGACTGGGAGAGCCCAGTTCCTGGATGGAGCTCCATCCGGTCCTGAGGTGTGGGAAGGGAGGTTGCCAGTGAAGACTGAGGAAAAATGTTGTTGAGTACCTCAACCTTCTCCTTATCTACTGTTGCAAATTTACCAGTTGTTTTCATCAGGGGGGACATTTTCTTTTGCCTTTCCTTTGCGAAGCTCAGGTACAGTCAATTCTTGTCCATCCTGAGCCCATCCCTACACAACTGGGTAGTGGCCCCACTCTCTTCCAAGGATACCCAACCCTGTTTCCACTTCCTGTGCATTTCTTTCTTGCCCTTTAGTTTAAAAAGCCATTTTATTCCCTTTCCTGATTTCTTACTCATGGGGAACGAGAGCTCTGGTGCTCCAGGGAACACACCCTCTAAGATCTGCCAGCTCTGTTCCATGCCCCTGTCTCTGAAGGCACCTTCCCAGGGAGCACCCCTGACAAACTCCTTGAACAGCTCAGAGTTTGCTTTCTTAAAATTTAGTGTCCTGACTTCTCTCTTCTCCTGACTCATATCCGTCAGGACTGTGAACCTCAGCAGTGCATGATCACTGCAGCCCAGACTGCCTCCAATTGTGTCACTGGTTAATTCACTTGGGTCGGTGACTGACAGGTCCAGTAAGGCACCCTCTCTGGCAGGGCTGTCTGTATTACCTGTTTTAAGAAAATGCTTATTAAATATTTATCTCACTTTGAACACTAGAGGGCATCGATGAAAGCACCCATCAAAAGAACTGATAATCTCTAGGTTAAATAGTTTTCAAATGTAATACTATTCACTGAGGCATTTCTTGCTGTAAAGCGTTATGGTAGTCAGTATTTTAAGGGATTCAGAAGAAAAGAGAGAAAATGCAGTGAATCCCATGAGCAGTGATGAAGCTCTGCAGCTGCTCACTCAGGAAATACTTGGGCAAAGGATGCCCGAGCAGAGTGTTGGCTTTCTGTCATTGAGTCTTCCACAAGTACCTGCAGTGGGGCCATACAAGAAGGAAAACTCTGAGATGAGACAAAACATGGGATTGTCCTAGCATGACAAATACATGTTCCTGACATTAAATACACAACATCACATTTAACAATAACCTAACATCAATATGCAAAATCTGTGAAATCAAGACATTTGTAATGAAAGTGAAAGAACACCAGGTCTCAAAGTGCTGTAGTGAAGGGGGCTACATCTGGTGGTGACTGCTCACCCTGCAGAGAGGGATGTGGGGCTGGCTGCTGCTGGACTCAGAGTGGGTCAGCAGTGCCTGGGCAGCCCCGAGGAAAAACCCCATCCCAGAGCACTGAGCACGGCACAACCGGCCCTGAGAGGGGATGGTCCTGCTGGGCTCAGCCTTGGGGCGGCCTCGCCTTGAGCACTGAGTGAAATGTTGATGTGAAAGTTCTTGAATGCACCCTGAGAAGGACAACAAAGCTGGAGAGAAAGCCTGAAAAGAATGGGCTGTGAGGAGCAGCTGAGGACTTTGGGTTGTCAGGTTGAAGAAAAGGAGGCTGAGGCATGACCGCCTTGCTCTCTGCAGCTTGCTGAGGAAGGGGACAGGGACATGCTGACACTGCTGGGCTCTCCTCCCTGTTGCCCAGTGACAGAATGCATGGGAGTGATTCAGAGCTGTGCCAAGGGTGGTTTAGACAGGTCTGTATTCCATACAGTGAATAATTAAATTATGAAACTGTCACAGGGTTCTCTAAATAGAAACAGTGTAAACGTAAACTAAAAATCAATTAGGCAAAATAATGGAAGAAAAAAAACACAAGTAAAGTCTTCTAAAAAAAACCCCAAGGTTTGTCCCCAAGGACAGGATTCTGGGCTAGATGGACTTTTGGACTGACCTATGATAATATCAAGGTAATTATGTCAGATCTTTGTACAACATTTGGTCATGCAGTTTACAGAATGAACATCAACTCAGTAGAAGTGAGCTCATTTCTCAGGATGAAAGAGAAAAACATAAATAGTTAGCCATATGTCTCTGATTCATTCTCAGAATATACATTTACACATCTGATTAATTTTAGGGAAAAGAAACTACAAAATGTAATCAGGCAAAATGGCAGCAGGCAAAATAGCTAGCATTAATATTGAGAAAAGGTTTGCTAATTTTCTTATGAAGCTTTTTAATATTCTTTAAATTTGAGACTTAATGTCTGCCAATGGATTTTGTTTTTTGCTTCTTTAAGGAGATCAGTCAATGCAGAATGCAGTAATCCATTAACATTTTCTTGTGATTTCTTGTCCACTGTTAGAATTTGTTGCATGTCAACACAGGTTATAATAAAAAGTGGCTCAAATTTAACTATCTTAATTTTTTGTTTTCTCCTGTCTTGGGGTATATTTTGAATTAAAAGGTGTTCAGAAACCAAAGAAGGCATTTAGATGCATTTGTTGTCATTCTACGATAAGCCTGCTGTGAATGAATCACCATCTGTTCCAAAGAGAGTTGCATCTTTCCTTGGGAATGATCACCAATCCCTGTTACTGCCGATTTTAATTTTTAAGTCCATCAGTTATCACTGATATACAAAGCTGATGTGTCACAGCTGTCCTTCATAAAGGGCAATTGTGTTTGTTGTGTTCTGCTTCAGTTTGACAGCTGTGCTGAGACTAGGAGCATTTACTTCTAAGGTTCTGTGATGTGTGGCTACTGTTATTATTTTAAGTATTAAGTCATTATTAGTCCAAATATTAAGCTAGTGCTATTTCTGTATACTTTGCTATGCAGTGTGTGGATTATTCGTTCCTTTTTATGCTGGTCAAGCATTTTTAGGTGAAGAAACAAAGAAAAATGTAAAGTTTCATTACTGTTTCAGCCACTTCCTGCCTTAACTTGTTTTGCTGTTTTGTGAAGTTTCTATCTCTATGGAATGTAGTGATCATCTTTCTGAACCACACAGAGCTCAGAAACTGTGTTTCACAGGAAAGTTTGAATCTGGACCAAATTATGGTAACTAATTTTACATCTACTTTTAAAAACACTAATTAGGCAAAAATATTCCCAGTAGAGATTTTCAAAACCAAAGTTCACCCTGTATCCTTACACACAGATGAAAAAAGCTGTCAAACATGCCAGGTTAGTTCTTCCAATTGCCAGAAGTCAGGCCAAGAATACCAGATCTTCCAGACACCTTTTTAACGGAAAAAGTAACTACATGCATAGCTACACTTTACAACAGCTGGTAGCCCTAGAATACTGACTTGAGAGAGGATTCACAGGTTTCAAACCTGCTTTGCCACAGAGCTTTCATCTTCCAGCACAATCCTTCTGCCTGGGCTGAAGTGAGGTGGGGAGCACAGGCCCAACCATCACTACTGTTGCAAACTAGAGAGAATTCATTATTCTGCAAAAATACAGAGAAACCAAGTCTACAGCTACGTAATATCCTCTTGACAAAAATCCTGTTTGGTCATAGGAGAAGTGTGGACTGTGATAACTGAAGCAACAATACAGGATGTCAAGTAATACTGGGCGGATAACACTCCAAGTATGTGTTTGGGCGGTGATGTCATTCCTCTGTGGAATATATTTGTAGGCAGTAGTGATTCCCTGTGTTGCACAAAGGTGCCTAATATGTTAAGAGGAGCTATAAATTTCATTTGGAATCAAATCTAGTGGAATTTCTAGAGAAATGTTTTAAACCAGATTTATGGCAGTAGCAACAACTTACCAAGTTTTGATCGACACACCAGAATTACTAGCCAAGCTATGCAGAATTACACAGTCTAGTGCTAAAAGAAGAATTGGCTGCTTGGATAAAGCAAGCTTAGAATGGATGGAAAGACTTTTCAAAGTATTACACATAGGTTTTAAGCAAACAAAAGCAAACAAAAAAAAAAAGTAGAAAAAAAAAAGACAGACACTTTTGATAGATACCTTGTACCCTGTATCTGACAAAAGGTTCATGGGCATGAATTTAAACAACTTCTACTAAGTTCAATCCAAGTGACTTCCAGTTTCCTTGAAGTGGATGTATTGAAGCTGCTGATGGCTATTGAAAACAATGTTAAAATTATAAATAAACTGCTCACTGAGGATGAAAATTGTGTCCCTTATCTATTCTTAGTATTGTCAAATCAGAGGCAGCACCAATGAAATCTGGTTTGCCACCTCACAGTTTAAAGGAAGGCTAAAAAATAGAAAACTTACTATCATTGAAGCAGGGCTTAAAACAAAAAGTGTACAAAATCCCAACACAACATGGAATCACGAAGCTGCCTGCCATCACTCAATGAACAAAGGGTCATACTTCTGGGGTTGAAATAGAAATGGTCACAAGGGATGGAGTCATGTTCCTTATGTGGTGCCATGTATCCCTGATGGGACTTGCCTTTCCAGATGGCTTCCATCCATATGTGAAGAAGAGCATTTAAGACACAGGATGCCTATAATTCAGCCTGGGAGAAATTGAAAATATGCAACAATCACACCCAAGACACATGGTCAGACATATGGACAAAACCAGACCAAATGATCTCTCTGCTGCAAGCAAATTTCCAAGGAAATTGGCCAGCAATATCTAACTTGGAAAGGACATAAATCTTCTTGGCCTGATTTCTTTTAATGAGATAAAATAGGGGAGCATATTTCTCTAACAGAATTAGTAGCAACCCTAGTTAGCCATATGGCAAGGAATAAATTGTCACAATGAAGAAATAGAGCAGGAGGTGAAGGGAAGCTCCTGAGTGACTCATGGAAGGGGCTCCCCTTGGAAGTGCTGCATCCTACAGTGCCACACTACACTGCTCTTGCCAAAAGAACTGCACAAGCATGGCTCAGACACAGCAATGCTGCCATCAGATTTCTGGAGAAAACTGTGTACCTGTAGCTCACCTAGAGTTTAATAAACTTTTTCTAAAGTAACATTTAAGCCTTTGGCTTCCACTGAGATTTCCATCTCTCTTCTTGTCACTTAAGTGTTAGCTAGATTAAGAAAAGATAAGGCAGCAATGCAGCAAAAAGTAAGAAATATGTTTTAATGGTGAATGCTACTACTAAATCATAAAATCTTTTCTAGACTGATGACAGGTCAGAAGACAACATTAGATTTCACATATTTCTGATGTCAGAAGAAAAGACACGAAGTTATTTTGAAAAGCAACATTGTTCATATCGGTTACACTTAGCTTAAATGACACTTCAGTGTTCTGGGAATTGAGACAAGAACAAAGAATTTGTTATGAGCTGCTGGTGTCTGGAAACTTTAGACCCAGTGCTCTTTTCACCTCAATTGTGAGGCATTAAATCCTTTCCTGTATCTTCTTCTGAACTGAGGTTTTTTAAAAACATCTCCTACTATAATAAATACTACTAAGATTGTGGAAAATACTTGTCTGTCCCTTTCAGAAACAAAGTTTTAAATTAATTTTAAAAATTAAGCTATTAATAGATGTGCAGTGAAAGATTCTAGTTCATGCTGACCTGTTTATCAAAAGGCCAGAACAAACAGAGTGTCTGAAACCAGGGCATATTAGAAGCACCACACTACTTATGGTGATGAGAAAGACTAATACCTAGTGGATGTATTTGAAAGTATGTATTTGAAAATATGGCTACATTGGCTTAGACTTTTTGAATCTTTTGGAGGCTTAAAATAAGTTATTACAAAAATGCCTTCAAAGCCTACACCTCAGACTCACCAGTTTTTCAAAGGATGCAAGTACTGTCTGATTTACCAGAAACAATTTCAAAAGGTGCTGAAATTCCTTGGAATCTGACTGGGTCTTCACTGTACTGATTGTTCAAGGTTCATTTCAGTAGCATTGATGTTCTCAACTTCTGATATGATCACACATCCTCAAATTACATATGTTTTACACCTTTCTATAAAAGAATGGCAGTCAGGTAGTATAGCCTTTTAGTCAAATTAATGTATGCTGTGACAACAACCATCTCTCATATATTGCACACTTTGCATGTTTCCCTGTTCACTAAATAACTGGATGGGTTGGTAAAGGCAAGAAAGGAGTGGGTGGTGTTTATTTCAATTTCAGTAGGGCTTTTGACACAGCCTCTTGAGACATCCTTATAGACAAACTGATGAAGTACAGACCAGGTACGTAGACAGAGAGGTGGATGGAAAGCTGGCTGGAGTTCAGGCTCAAAACAATGTCTTAAGTGGCACAAATCCAGCTGGAAGCCAGTCACTTGACCTTAGGGGTGAGTACTGGCATTGATACTGGAGTGAGTCTGTGAGGGACCATGAAGACAATTAAGTGATTGGTCTGCCTGAATACAAGGAGGAACTGAGAGAGCTGGCACTGTCCAGCCTGGACAGGAGAAAGCTCAGGGGGTTGTTATCAATATGTATAAATACCAGGGGCATGGGGCTGGCAGACTAAAGAAGGTGGAGCCAGGCACTGCTCAGTGGTGCCCAGTAAAAGGACAACAGGCAATGGGGAAAAACTGAAATAAAGCAAACACTGTTTAAACAGCAGAAATATTTTTTAATGTATGAGTGATTGAACGCAAAACCGGGTTACCCAAAGAAGCTATAGGGTCTCCATCCATGGCAATATTCAAACATGAAAGGACCCAGTTTTAGGCTGCCTGCCCTTGCTGAGCAGGCAGGTTGGACCAGGCATTCTCTGGAGGTCCCTTCCAATCTTCACTCTTCAATGATTCTACCATTTAATTAACCCCATAAATTCTTCTAAAGAGAGATCCTCCTATCTGGTATGTTAATAAAGCATAACATGACAATGTACAGTGAATTCCAATGACTGATTCAATTACACTCTGAATTCATCTAGAGACTTTCTCCTATGTTTTCCTAGTGGGACACTTGGAAATGGAGGGTTTTCTACTTTCTCTGATATGCTGGTTTTCAAAGGCTGAAGAGTTATTACCACCTGCAAAATATTAACTGAATAAACAACACCAAATAATTTAAAACATCTGCTTTTTGTGAGCAAGTTTGAAAAAACAAACTAAAGGCTTTGTAATAAAAATGCTGTCTAACAATATAATCTTGAAGCAGTCTGACAAGTTGCCCAATTCCTTCGTGGCTGGTGCCTTTAAAAACTACTCCCTGTTGTGCAGTTCTTTGCTGAAGTTCCTGAAGTCTGTTTTGTCTTGCCAGTGTTTCTCTCCTTGCTCATAGTTCAAAGACACACCATGCAAAGCACGGCATTTTTATGACATTAGTGATTAATATTGTTTATTATTTTATCTTGCCCTGAGTCAGCCAGCTATTTCTCAGGAAGTGCATCCCAGAAACACATGGGCCTGCCTTTATTGCACTGATAGTTCTCATGTCTAATATGGCCCATTTCCTTTTTGCTCTGTTGGGTATCTGGCAGCACAGAAAAAGCATTAAAACACTTCCCTTATCATCTAGAACACTCAGGATCAGTGCAGCTTTCTGCCATAAGAAATTGCCATCTGCACACAGAGATACAGAGGGAGCAATATAAAAACCAGTCATTTTGCTCCTTCCCAGGGATGGAACAACAAAAGGGGTTGAAAAGCCCATTCATTCCTACTCTTCTAACCCCTGGCTGGTGGCAAGTTCACAGCACCAGAATTATTGTGTAACCTGGGCCTTGCCCTGAAGTCACACTTGGTTCAAGGTTTCACAGTCTCACACTGAGGCTGTGCTTGATTATCACTGATATCTCTTTTTTTCTGAGATTCTGAGATCCCTTTTCACTTGCATAGGAAAACCCTCCAAGCTTTATTTTCACATTTCTATTAGGTCTTTTCTGCCTTTGACAGATGGTATGTTCTTCTGCTCATATGTATGAAGAAGAAAACATTTTTCAGTTGTTAATTTGTTCCTTATACAATCTTTCAGGCAGTTTTATACTGACAGTGTATTCTTATTCTCTAGAAAATACAAGCCAATGTCCTCTTTCCCCATTTCAAGACTTTGGGGCCCACATCCCTGTGTACTATTTCCCATTTTTACTGAGATATGGACTTCTGGTTTCCATCAACTACCTTCTCCTGAAATATCCTGATTGCTTATGAACAGCACTCTAAATTACTCTTCAGTAGGCTGCCAACAAAATGATGATAATTCAGTTTGTGCTTTGCTCATCATACAGACCAATGATATCTTAACATCCCCTTGGGCTTAGCTGATGGCATCTAATGTCACTTGTTTTCTACTATTAAATTTTTGACACAAAAAAATCACTCAATGAACTTCTGGTCCATGAATCAGGTTTATTAGCATTAAAGTAATGCTGGTAATACTCTGTGAGGTAATGTGTAACAACAATGTGTACAATAGTAACAATAGTATCAACAGTAATTGGGTAAGATAGTAATTATGAAGATTATTATCAAAAATATCAACACTTTCTTTTTAAACTTTTTATCTTGCTATAGTGTTGAAACTGACAGTATCGTCGAGCAATAAAAATTCAAATATGTCCTTTCAGTAATAAACAAACGGGATCTGCTCTACTCCTGTTAACCATTGGGAAATACTGGCTTTCCCCAGAAGGTGGTGCTTATGTGCCACTAAATGAAACCCACTCCTCCAGTTTCAGGCAAGTTTCTCACATGATAGAACATAAAATAATCAATCGTTCCTGACTTCAGTGCTTCGTTTAGAAAAGACTGACTGAACTGTTAGGATAACAAACCAGTATCTTTCTTCCACAGAAAGGACTTTTCCAAGTTTTCTAAAATGTGCTCTCATCTCATTTTACATGCACTGGCAGTGACATAGGTTTTTGCTGGTGCTGGATATTAGTCCATGCCCAAAACAATGAGAAATAATTTATAATTTTTTGTTACAAGACAATAACATGTAAGGTGCTTTCAGTATGGATTATTTAATTTTGTACTAACATATACCTGGCAAGAAGCTGCAGTTTTGATAACTGATTTTCACTATTTTGCTGCAGTTTTAATGACTGATTTTTACTACTTTGGTTTAAGAAAATGTTTTTTAAAGCCAGAAATTGAAGATAAAAATACGTTTGCAAAAATAAGCTCAAAAGGGTTTCTTTGGAATTAAAATGTGAAGTATCTGGGTGTCAAAAGAATCCATAAACCCCATAATTTATTATAAAAAACAATATTTTCATTTATGCCATATTTTTCATGCAACAGGATCACACAAATTATTTTAGAGGCTTTCGTATATAATATCTAGAATTTCATAACTTCTATTTCAAAAGGTAATTTGGAGAGGTGAGGGTTGTATCCTCTACTTCTGCTATCAGCTGTTTGTAAGTACCTGATAACTTGTCTGTTCTGGTCTGAAACTCAGCTCAGACTACACAGGTGGCCCCATTCACTGATTTCTAACAGGGACTGAAGGCACAGGAGACCAGGAGTTGCTCTTATGTTATGTCTGTGCCTCCACAGGTTCACTGCTAACCCAGAGCACAGCATCTCCCCAGAAACACAAACTATTCTGATACCTAAAATGCTAAAGTGCTGCAGTCACCACAGTTTTTCCTGGTCGTATGACCTGGTTTATGCTCATAAACATGTAGTCCTCATTGCAGGCCTGTGTCTTGCTCAGGTTCCCTACTGGATAAAGAGATTTAGATGACTTTGTAGGTTGGTTGGTAACTGTATTGAATCAGGCAGATACCTGACTGGAGAATCTTGGTGGGGTATTTTCTACCTTTATTTTTAGCCCCATGGTATGACAATTCTTCTGTGAACGTGAATTAATCNTAAAAAGTTAGCCTAAGTTCAGGGCCCTGATGGGTTATCTCCATTAGAATCAGGAACAGGGAATCTGAGACAGACATCTCCAGACATACTTCTAAAAAAACCCAGAGGGGAGTTTCTGTTTTCTTGAAGATACTTTAGCTATAGGTAGATTCTTCACTTAAAAACAGCCCAATCCATTACCCTGCCAAGTATTATCTTCAGAAACCTCTGTCCCTCTTCTCAGATTCACATATTCAATTATTTTGCATCCCATTTAAGTACACTCTATGTCTTTATGAAAGCTTTATCCTTAGAGGCTACTGTGACTTGCTGCTGAAAGTGACAGACAGAGACACTAAACCCTGCCCTAGGACAAGGGAAAGCAGATGCACCTCCATTTGGTCCTTTACCAGAAAAAATAAGAAAAGTAAAATGTCCTCAAACAATTCAAATGCCCTCTCATAAGCTGTGGCAGGGAAGCAGAAAACAACAAGAAGCAGTGTTCTTGTTATCCCCACTGCTTGGTGACCAGCTGAGTAGGCATTGACCCCAATTTGTTGTACACATATGAGCAATTCAAGGAGTTATTTTCAAACCTGGCTGGATAGAAGGTTGGAGGACAAAAGGAATAGTCTGCTGAGGAAGGAAAATTGCATTTACCAGAGCTGTCCTCACTTTTGTTTGTTTCCATTAAATATCTCTTTTTGTAGAGCTTAAATGACTTAAAGTCAGAATTACATTTATCTACTCCTTCCTTTTTAGAAGGCTCTTTTTCCTCTCTTTCACCTCTTCTCTGTGGAGCTCAGAAACACATCTTGCACAGTTGAAACTGCACAGTGTTTTGCCCTCCTCAGAAGAATAAGATGAGGCTCCCTATAGAAGGACCCAGTCACCAGCTACTCCAAATCTTTTTGCTCAATTTCATGAGAAAACAAGGCTCTGACATTATCTCTTTATACAAGACTTTGTGACCCAAGGTCTCTCTTCTGATTTGGTTCTCTGGAACCTCACACATGAATGTCAGTTGAGCCTCGTCCCACAGAATAGACATTCCTGCTATTTTCCTCTGATAAGGGCTGGGCTGAAATCATAACTTCAGCATGTTTTGGTTAAACAGTTTTACTCAATCAGTGCATAGAGGAAACCAGGCTTCGCTCAGCCCAGCACCCACTGGACCACCTCCTATTCCAAGAATCATCCAGTACCTCTGACAGGGATGTAACTCTGCCTCTCATCCCACCCTTCCCCCTGGTGCCTGGAAATCCTTCAATAACCATACTGTAGGTATTTCTTCCCCAGAGTTTCCCAGGAATTGTGGCCTGCATGGTCATTGCCCTCGCAGCTGCTTGGTTTATCAACAATAGGATAGAAGCATTTGTTCCTCTTTAAAAACTTGAGCTGGCAGAAATACAGTTTCTACTCCAGGTTTCCACGAGGAACTTCTGCTGAGCACACCTCACCCAGCAGAGCCAAAACTGTCCTGGAGGTTGGTGTAAAGCACTGCAGGACAGTTTTTGGGGAACTGTTCCACACAAGAAGAGCACAGGCATGTCTACACTGGATGTGAAGTTACTCAGCCCACATAGAGCTGAGGGCTTGCTGCCTCATATCTGGAGGCAAACTGGGGTCTTTTCTAAAGAAAGGTCTGAACCACAGATCTTGATTTTCACAGGACTGCACACAGACTAGCCATCAAACCCAAAATCACAATGTTTCCCTTAAATAGAATGCAGCATTTTGCAAAGTAAGGACTTTTCCATCCTAATGTACCCTCATTAGACAAATTAGATTAAAACACTCTTTTTTTAAACCCAGTAGTTACAAGAGGTTCGATAGTGCTATACATCCATGCAGTAACAGCATGAAGTTTACAGGACTATCCTACATTGGACAATCCCAGGTTGTCAAACACCTACCTTGTGTGTTTATATATTTCTGACTGACTTTTGGTATCTAGTAATATTATGTTTGCCCTGTACTCTTAAATTTCCTTTTAATCTTTAAGCACTCTGCATACATTAACATAACCCTTTTGACTAATCACTTCATTACTTATTATTGTCATAGAACAAGTTGAAGAGTTGCTACTACAATGCTAAATTCATGTCTTAAGGAAATCAGCACTGACTTCCCTGACATGCATGTCAAACACTTGGTTCTACTGCAGTGGAAATTACAGTACACTTCAAAAGAAATTTGATCAGGCTTTCTTCCTGCATGCAAACTAATAAAAGAGTTTTTGAGAAGAGGTTGTCATTGCAAAGGGGCTAGAGGATTTTGGAAATGAATCTCTAAGAAAAAGACTAAGACTTATGCAACCCTGGTGACATATGCAATGTATATTCAAACGTTTCTTTTAAAAGATCACTGTTGTGCATCATCTTGTACAAAATACTTAGTATTTAAAAGCACTGGATATTGAAGAAATAGGTTAATTCTCTCACCTAATACATGTTTACTTCAGAGATAAGAAAGATGAATGTGGAGTTAGAAAAAGGACTGGTTAACCAAGATAGACAAAATCATAAGTTTTTCTGAAATTACAACTTGAGCTCAGAATGGATTAACTTTTAAAAAACAGATGGCTTGATGCAGGGGACTTCTTTGAGGAGAAAAAGATTTTCAGAGAATTCACATGCTTCAGGAGAAAATGAAACAAAGCTAATTCAAAGAAAAGTTTGAAAGCTGAGAAAAGAACCCCTGCCCATTCTAATAACACTAAGTGCTCAGTGGGAAAGTCAATTTTCTTTTGGTTATAAAACTTGGATTGGACTGGAAAATGAAGTGCTTGAATTTTAAGGACTGAGTCAATCTTTGAATACTCTCTGCAATTATGGTCTCCCTGTAATTCTTTCTTGAACTTTATCCTGAGTAATCTTCACATGCATGCTTTGCATTCTAAATCATTAAGGGTTTTTTTCTACCTTGTTTTGCATGGACCAAGGACCTGCTCCAATAGAGCAACTCCTGCACTCTAAATCAGTAGTTTTCAAACTATTGTTTGCAGTCATCCATGGAGAGCTGGCTTGTCACGTGGTGCTGGCTGTAACTTTGTAAACAGAAATAAAAGACACTACAAAGATGTATTAAAAACTTTCCCATTACACGGTCTCAGCAGACAAAACTGAAGGGACCATGCAGTGCTGTAAGAGCATGGGGAGGGTTCTTGGAAAAATCTTGGATTCTGAATGTGATTTTTGTGTACTTCTAAAGCTTCAGAAGCCTTCCACTGCTTCCTTGGAGTATCAGGACTACTCACCACAGAGAAATCTGTTATAAGAATAGCAGTAAACAGTGGGGAAACCAAGGGGAGGAAGGCAAAATAAAAACAATAAACTTCAGGAAGGTAGATTCCAGTAAACTCAGGGAGACATTAGTTAAGAATTTATGGCAGGCAAGTTCATGGGGGAAAGGATTTAAAGAGACCTGGCAATTCCTCAAAGAAATGGTATTGAGGCACAAGTACAAACTGGCCCAATGCAGAGGAAGGATGGAAAGCGTAGAAAGAGACCGGCCTGGCTAAGTCATGAGCTTGTTATTAGCCCCAAACACAGGAAGAGAGCACAGAGAAAGTGGAAATTAGGTTAGACTGCTGGGGACAAGTATTTTTCAGAAGACACAAAACTCAGGCCAAGGCACAAAGAGCTGTAATTAGCAAGGAAGACAAAGAGGAACAAGAAAGAAATATATAAGTAATAATTACATTAGTAACAGTAAGCAGAGCAAGAATAATACAGCAAGAATTATACATCAAGAATAATAGGAGAGAGGCAAAGTTACAGGGCTTCAGAAACCACTAATGAGATCACTTGAGAACACAAAGCTAATACTCTTCATTGAGTGCTAAATATATGGTTTGAATTTATAAAGGAAGAACAAGTTAGGCAATTTTTAAATGTGTTATATGTGAAAACAACTCGAAGTAACTTTCATACGGGTTTGACCCACCGTCAGATTTTACTAAGCAAAATGCCTGATGCAACCACAGAGCATAAGCAGTCCTCTGAGTACTTGTGAAAGAAAACAGAGATAAGAAGCCTCTGCAGAGGGAAAATACAATGCATAACTTTATTTTGAGAGATGGAAAGAAGGATGAAGGGTTCAATGACTGAGAAAATCTCACTAACAATGACCCTTATGAGTCCCCTCCAACTCAAGAGATTCTATGATTCTATGAAATCATGACAAGTCTTTTCTGTAAAGTAACAGGACTGTTTGCTGCTGAGGATGCAGCAAATAATTCAATGTTTCCAGACACTATGGAGGCTTTTGAAATCTGTCCCAACACCTTACAGAAGCTTTTTTTGATTCTCTTAACATAGAAAGGGAGCATCATTTGTTGGAAATCTATATCCAGAATGTGCTTACTTATATTTAGCTGTCAAAATGGAAGGCAATACTGAGTGATGCCATGACCTGCATGAAGCTCAGCAGGCATGCATAAAAGTATGAAAGCAGGGGTAATCTACCAACTATACAAATACCATACACAGAACAGCTGGCTAAGGAGGAACTAGGGGTAAATCACAAGCTGAACATGAGCCAAGACAGGCTTGCTCTTGCAGAAGAAGGGAAGACTCAGACTAGGTTATATAAACAGAATGTATACCAGGGAACAAGTGATGTAATCTGTCTAGTCGGATCAGCACTGATAAAACCACAGGGTGTGCAGGACAGGGCAACCAGGGTGAGGCACTGCCATTCAAGAAAGACTTAGATCCACTCTAATAGAAACTAATGGAACCACAGGATTTTCAGACCTCTTGAAAACATAACCTAAATAGAATATTTTTAAAAACCCTGAAAATAAATGTGGTAATAGTCAAGAACATAAACATCACTGTAAAAAGGAAGAGGTTGTTTTTTTCTGTACCTGTATGTGACTGCTATCCACTGATAGAATGATTTTTTTATGTATCTATTCACTAAAATTCCCAAATCTTAGGCACATTCCTGTGGTTCCAATCAGATGTTTTAAAAAACATTGTAGAAGACAAATTGTGTTTAAGCTTTCATTAATGTAATGAATATATCATACTATATACCACTCATACCTTCATACTCAACACCAGCTCAGAACTGCCAGTCCTCAGCACAAGGAAAATGTAGTATACATATACAGTGTTCCCAAATTGTCTTCATTTAAGCTTCTTTACCTTTCTTTTAAGGCAACACATCACCCAAAACAAAAAATGTTCTTCTTTCTAGCTTCCTTTCGTATTCCTCTCTCCTATGCAATAATGACCAAAAATTCCGGTTAGGTAGCTCAAATAACCTTTCACACACACACAGAAAGCCCTCCTGAAATATCCTTGAAAAATAAGAGTGCTGCTTTCCTGAGGACTGTCCAAGATCTGCTTTCACAATTAGGCCTGAGCAACTAAAACAGAAGTGAAAAATGGGGAAAATTCATGGTATTAAGATAACTTCAACAAAACACCTAGTCAAGTAGATCACCTGTGCAAAGCAGAACACATCTTAAGGTTGAAAGCCCTTTTGTATCTCAGAGTGCAAATCACACTGAATGTCTTGTTAGGAATAATTCTTAGTGTTTGCTATTGTTTTTTTCCACAAGAGAATGAGAGACAAATCTGTATCATGAGAGCTGAATTACTTTGATTTACAAAACTGCTGTACTGACAGAGACACAGACATTACACATTGGATGCATGGAAAGAATTCTTGAAAATAAACAGCTTAATTTCTGGTTTGAAATACTATGGTCAGAACCGGTTCATTTTTCATAAAGCCAGCAAAGAAATCAATACAGAAGTAAAATTGCGTTTTGCCCATTCAGAGTAAATTCTTTCCTCCTTAACATGCCAATCCTAGAAAGTGAAATGGATTTGCAAACTTGTTTAGATGAATTATTTTTTTAAACTGTTACTTGTTTATTGTCCTGATAAGAAACCAAGAATCTCTGATCTCCACTGCTACCACATTTTGAAGGTTGATTAACAGATATCCAAGCAGGTGCTATGGAAGAATTTGAGATTTCAATACTGTATAAATAGTCTTTCTGCTGTCACCAGCAGATAGTAAAAATTTAACCTCTCACGTAATATAACTGCAAGAGCACATATAGGGGCAGGTACTGAGTGCAATTCTGCAGGTACAAAAACATCATGGAACCCTGTTTATTCCTTGAGAGAATATTCTGTGTTCTTGAGGACAAGAGACTTTAAGTACTTAGAAACAATACCTTAACAACAAACTAATTGGTTAGTTTTGTATTTAGGAAACTGCTATAAAAACTTCGCTGATGTTGCAAAATTCAAGCATTGAAAAATTAGGAAATCCCATTGCAAAATTCAAGCATTGAAAAATTAGGAAATCCCCTCTGCAACCTTGGCTTTCACAAGGTCACAGTATTTTTCACACTGAGTATCCTGCTCCAACAGGCATATTCTTGACCCAAAAAGTTTTTCAATTTTTGTAAAGCAATGGGAGGAAAAGATAGCTGCTTCTAGTGTCATTTTGCTGTTCTAGTGTCAACTGCCAAGCTGATACTCCTACAAAAAATTCCAGTCCAAGACACTTGGAGTTGTGAAAAAATCTGACCACTGAAAAATAAGATTTTATGAAGTTTTAATAGAAATGGGAGGTAAATTTAGTAATAATAAATATGCAGGCAGCTGATGTGTATACACAACCGGTCCAGACTGGCAAAAACAGTACAGAAACTTTGTGTCATTCTAGCAGTTACAATACTATGAAAATATACAAAGGTATGATTTGCAATTTTAAAAAAAAAATTGTGAAGCATCCATAACATAAACTTGTAGTGTAGGTAACATCCAGACAACTTGATTTTTGTGGTGACATTCGAATTCTTTTGGATATGGTATAGTTTTGATTTTTGTTTTTCAGTTTAGACCAGTGAGACTTTTATCATGCACCAATCTGCACAATGCAGTGTTCACATTTTTTGTGAGGGATTGTACTGTCTTTTCTTCTTCATTTCAAAGTGCTTCCTTTCTCAGGGTACTGCTCTCTCTTTCATGGTGAGTCACTCGGAAGTACCCTAGCAATGCTGCATCTTGCAAATAACTGCAGGCTTATGCTTTCTCCTTTATTTTGGTGGTCTCTAATTTGGGTGGTCTCTAATTTGCATTCGGTCTAAATGTGAAAGCAGTTACTGTATGCTCAACTGATCTTTTTAAGGACACATTTAGTGATTGCCTAAGACAGGGTAAAATCACTGATCTGCTATCAAGCAGGTCCTGATAAAAAAGATCATGTTGTCCTTCAGACATGAGAACAAGCAGTAGCTATTTCTAGTCAACAGGAATTGAAGAGAATAGCAGGGCTCATTTGAAGTTTAATTCAGGAGGATCACAGTAGGAGCACTAGTTCCAGTGTGCTGGTCATGTTTCTGTCCTCAGAGTGACCCTGCAGGGCTCCTGTTCCCCTTCTCAGCATCAATGCAGGCAGTCCCTGGAGGATGGACACTCCCTAATCCACCTTCAGGAGGTTAGAAGGATTAAATAATAGATGTAAGATTTATTTACAGGTAACTGGGATGCTGCAGTGTTACGTTTCTATGCCACATGGTTCAAAAGGTCTTGCAAAAAAAGCAGATGATAAGGCTGGCAATGAAAGGAGGCAGTTTAAGCAATTTATTTATAAAGGAAGGAAATTGCTTTTTTGAGGATGAATCACAGTTCCTGTGAAATCAATTGATTCAGCGAGGCCAGCTATTCACTCTGGTAAGGTAACTTTAGTTGTCTGTAAAGGTAGCACTAGTGTGCATTTACGGATAGAGTAAGTACATTTGAGGTTCATATTTTATTATTTAGAATTTTCTCCCTGTATTGGTGAATGAACACATATGCCACAGGTCTGATTTTACACACTGTACACATTTATGAGGAAAAGAAACACTTTGTTCATCAATAGAATTCTTTTATACAAGTATTTCTCTTCAGCTCCATCCATAACATCCCAACAGACACAGCAAGTCTGAGGTGAAAAGAACTGAGTGACAGTACAGGTAACCTTTGCCTGCTCTTTCCATTCTCCTGGCTTTCATGTATGACCACTGCTGCAGGAAAGAATTTGGTGGTCTCTAATTTGGGTGGTCTCTAATTTGCATTTGGTGTGTTTTTGGTGTGGCACAGAATGGCAAAAAGAAAGAGAGGAAGAGAGGGATGAATCAGTGAGTGTGAGAGAGAAAGGAAGAAAGAGAGAAAAAGAGATCCCAGTCCTGGTTCCAGCATCAATCCAGCTGATGGGGTGTCCAGTGATTGGTGGGGATACCATTTTATAGGTAAATTTTCCCCACCCTGGAGATGAGTTTCTCTCTATGCAAATCAGTTCTCATGTGCAGTTCATTCTCTCAGACCTTTCTGGAAATGGGTTGGAGGCTTTGGGGGTCTTGGGTGGTCTTGATCCCCTCTGCAGTCCATGCCCACATCTTGGCCTCATTCCTGCTGTGCTGTGTTGTGCTGTGCCTATCTCCAGGGGCAAGGACAAGGACATTTGTCCCAAAAAGCCACTTGCCACTGCTGTGTATGTCCCCTCCTGCAGCCACATCCTGTTCTTTCTCACAGCATGTTCTTACCAACAATCCTTGCCTGGAATTACCAATAAACCTTAGCTGGCTCCACAGCTATCTGGCTATCAATGTTTGATACCTGGACATTACCCCCCTTCTCTTCCAGGTGTTTACAAACTGAGCATAAAATAGAAAAAGAGCTATTATTAAAGAGGAAGAATTTTAAGTTAATCCTAAGTAAAAAGGTCTGAATAGTCCCCAAACACATGGCTTACATGCCAACCCTTTTCTGCACAAACTTCTAAAATACTGACTGTCTTCATCTACATCATCATTGGAAAAGAGTTGAGATGCATCTGTATTCAAAGTTATCTGCAATAACATATTACACAATGTCCAAATCAGAGATGCTTAATAAAAGTAAATTAAAGAGCACAACAGTTTGAAACAGAAGACTGTGGGAAGTTTTAGAAAGGTAAGTGTTGTAAAAAGAATATAGTCACAAGGCCTGGATTACTGGTGGGTTCAGAAAAATATTTTCCATTGCAAAGGGATCATGGTGTTCCATCTCCTGACTAGCATGCTTAAGATTTCCAGGCCACAAGCAATAAGAGGAAATATCTGAAGGATCCTACAGCAACACAGTCCCTCTGTCTTTGTCTTGCATCACTAGTGTGAGACTCCTACCATTTGTTTGAATGATGTATTTGAATTGCTTCTACTGCAAACATTTGCTGCCCCCAAAGACTCCCTAGCTCATTTCTCATGGCTCTGTGCACTTTAAAAGATGTGTCATATCTACAGTATCATGTTTCTGTGGCTGCTATGGTAATGAAAGTACTTGTCTTTAACAAGACTGCGAAGTGAAAAACAGGGATATAAAACATCAAGATGAAACAGCAGAGTTTGACATTAAATACTGAGGGAAGTTTGGCTAAATATGTATCAGACATACTAGAGGCTTTACTTTCTTTCTGTTTAATATTAATATGAAACTGAACTAATATAATCAAAATAAACCCTTTACCTAGACAGCTCTGCCTATTTGATTTGTGCATTGATTGCATAGATGTGTACATTTGTTAAAAAAGGGTCAAAGACCGATTAGTATCTAATTATTTCTGCATTTTCTTCCACAATGTAATTGCTCCATTACTTTCTAAAGCATATCTTTATTAGTGTTTTTAATGAACAATGACAATGTGTTATTTGTGTCCAAAACTAGAAAGCAATCCTTGTGCTACAAAACTCATATTTTGACGCTTGAATTCCCCTTCCAGTCTGTAAAGAGGGGAGCAAAATGCCCCTCACCAAGCTTCACTAACCTACAGGGAAGTGAACCCACTGGGATACTGTACTCTGCAAGAAATTAAAATATGAAAGTTGTCAAGCAAACAAAGGATGGGGACACTGACAAAACACAGGTATAAACATGAAATAGCAAAACAGGATCTGCTTGTGGATAGTAAAATCTAATCCACTATGGAAGTGAATCAGCATCTCACACATATGCATTGCTGTGTAGCTTCTATACAAACACAAGTAAAAATAGTCCTGTACCCACAAATGCAGGATAAACTTAAAGAGGAATGAGTGGAAACACCAACAAATGTGCCAATAACATTTTGACATTGCAGCCAGTAACACATAAGAAATAACACATAAGTGTGCAAAGAGCTATGGCTAAAACCCAAAATATTTTGCAGTGCATATATCCAAATAAGCTGACATTAAGCCAAAAAGGCCTGTCTGCATTTTGTACAGTTCTATTGCAACCATGCCTGCAATTCTGGGCTCACCACATCTGTTAGAGTAGCACATTAAATTATTTTTCTTCTGTTGGAAACAGCCTTTCCAACTGTTAAGCTCCTGGGAATGTTTTCAATTATCTAGAAATGCATTACCTTACATTTCATTCTGTCATTTTGTTACTCCAGTCTCAAGACCATTCAAATCTTTTTCTATGACCACGATTAACACCAGGTGCCTCCCAATCCTATGGCAGTGTATACAGGCACTATAGGAGCCCTCATCTTGAATTTATGGTCTGAAGTTATTATGTAAAAGAGAAAAAAAATGAGATGAGAAATTAGATAAGAACTAAGGCCAGTGAGTCTATATGAGTTAACTATAGTCTCACACAACCTCTGTAATTTAGCCAGAACATGATCCCAGATCACGAGGGTCTCAGCTAATGCCCAAACTGCTTTGTGGGTGGCAATAATGCTAAGCCAATGAGTCCCCAATACCATCACTGATATGAAAAACTTGGCATTTTTCCTTCCTCTTAATGATATCAATGGTAACAATTCTATGTACTACAATGAACGTTTGTCACATACAAGTGTGATGTTGCATTATTTACACATCAAAGACATTTTTTTCAAATTATAATGACAGTGTTACTCCCTTAGAAGTAGTTCTAGAAATTTACTATATACTCTTAAAACCTTATCTGACAACAAGAATGTTTGCTTTCCTTGTTTTTCTCTAAAATTTATTAGTACAATATCTGAGTTGTTCATTCCTGTTAATTTAAGTTTTATAACACTCATATGGAATGAAGGGGACTTACCACCTTACAGATACAACACAGTGGCTGTGTACATACTTATATATTCTAGGCAATTCTTCTGAAATTTGCATTATTTTCTAGGCTTTCCCTAAAATGCAAATGAGAAGCAACAACCAACCAACCAACCAACCAACCAACCAACCAACCAACCAAAAAAAGCCCCCAGGTTTCGTCTTGAAATTTGCCCTTTTTATTCTCGCAATTTTCCCTTTTTGATATTATGGTTTTTTAAGTTTGTTCTTTTATGTTTTGTAAACAAAGAGAAGAATTTTAAGGTAACAACACAGCAACTGTGCTAAAGGAGTAACTCATCAGTAGCAATCACTGTCCTTAGCAAGGCCCTGAAAGGCACCAGGATAAATTTCTCCTTGGACAGACACAGAGATGCTGGCTCACTGACGAGCAGTGGAATGCAGAAAACTGGGACATGTGTGTTCTTTTCTGTACTCTTTTTCATATCTCCTTTTCCTTTCTCCGTACTTCCTTATGCTAAAGGGTGCTAACAGTGAAGCATGTGCCATGCGTTGACACTCACAGGTCTTACAGACACCAATCTATATTGCATCCTCCCTTTGTGGGGGGCTACAGTTCTAAAGATCTATGTTATCTTAATTTCAATCCCATTCCCCTTACCTACCCAGTCTACCACAGAACAGATGGGGTTATCTTTTGTTCTCCCCTTCCCATTTTATCTGTGTTTAGGCTTGTAGACCCTAAGTATTCAGTGATAAAAGCTAAAAGGAAATAAATTCACCTTCCTAGTTTACCATTCACCTTACCATTACCAGCAACATTACTTTGTATAAGGCAAATCCATATTCAGACCTTATCACAACTTTTTTGTTCCATTAAAATCCATCTTTCTTCTATAGTGAATCTTGTTAGATTTCTCTTCGTTGACTTTCAGCCCATGGCCCCACCATTACCTGCCATTTTAGACAGCCATCAATTCCCTCTCGGAACTCAGTTCCACAAATTATAGTGAACAAAGTACCTCGAAAAGGGAGACTTTCTCAGTGATGGCACTTTATTCTACTCCCTTCTGTGCTGTGGGCTACATCCTCCTCCAGTGTACTTCCTGTTGGAATTGGCACCTGTTGGAGCCTTTGAATGGTCACTTTATTCTCCTAATGTTGCTTAAGACAAACAGAGTGGAAAAAGCTGGATATTTTCTGCTGAGTATGGTGCATTGAGGCAGCTAAGTGTCAATTACCAGTGTCACAGCAAGGAATAGGATAATGTAATGCAGGAAGGGGAAGGGGGGGTGAGCAGGAAGGGCATGGGGATTAAGGGACATGGCACATCTTTGTTTCCTAACTTTCATAAGGAACTGCAGCCTAAATCTTCTCTTTATCTGTCTTGCTAAGCATTTTTTCTGTTCTGTTTCTTGTCAGTTCCCTGTCCATGATGTTGTGCTTTGTGTGTGTGTATCCCATGCCCCACTCCCAGTTCAGTCCTCCTTTCCCCCTGCAAGTCAACGCTCCCCACTGGAGTCCCCATGTTTTCCCTGGGTCAGTCCTTGTCTCCACTGCATTCCAGCCAGGTATCTCCTGCCTCAGCACTGTCTGCACAGCTGGGGTGCAGGACAGCCCCGCTGCTCCCAGCAGCTGCTTGCCTGGAGCAGAGCTGGCCCACAAGCAGCTGGGAGTGACTGTGCTGGGAGAGGTTTTGTGCCTTGGCCACTGCACAGCAAGCACAGCTGTGTTTTCAGAGTGACGTGTACAGGCTGGCCAGCGTGAGAGGCCGTCTCCATCAGCCTCGAGATTTAGGTGCTGAGCTCTTCTGAAGTCTTGCAGCATATTCCAAGTGAAGTAATTCAAAGTGCAACTTGGCTGTGTGTGGGTGGAGCTCCATGGGAATAGCTATAAACTCTCTGCCAAGCTGCAAATACCATAGTAGAGAGATGGCAGGGCTGTTCAAAGAGGAGGTTGATGGATATCTTTCTTAATTTGAAAGAGAATAGTTTTCTTCTATCTGAATGGAAGAATTACATACAAAAACCTGCTTCCAAATGCTCAGTTAAGGCAGACATTCAGTCTGAAATGTGAGTAAAAGCCAGAAAAAGTTATAAGCAGCCAATGACAGATTCTTAACAAAAATGTCAGTTAGTTTTCATGAAAGACTGCTACCAACCTGACCTATAATTATTGTTGTATATGTTACAGCTACAAATCTGTGTTGTCCTCCTGGTTTATACAAGTTACAGCTTATTTCTTGCAAGTTCAAGGAAGTAGGTCTTGTGGAATTATCTGATAGGAGAAAATAATTTCACAGGAATTACATTAGGCAGCACATTCAGACAAATTAGAAAAAAAACAACAACAATAAAAATAACAAACAAACAAACAAAAACCACTAAAAAAAAAAAGCCCAAAACCAGCCATGATGTTTTAAAAGATGGTCAAATTCACAGTAGAAGTCAAGATTATCAGCACTTTTAATGGGACAATGTGACGTGTGTGGACAAACAGGAAATTTTTGCAATTATGAAATTAACAAAGCCTTGAAATGCCAGGACAAGAACTGTAGATCAGGGACAGAAGTTAGTTTATGACGTTATTCCACAAGGTAAACAATGCAGTCAGATTGTAGATTAGAAATATTTCATTAATTGCGCTAAAGGGCTATAGTGTATGTACTCAAAAGTCTCATTTTCTGCTAAAGAAATCTAGCTTAAAGCACTTCATAGTTTACACTGTAACATACATTAGAGCTAAATGTATAGCATACATTTTGACCTCCTTGAAATCAGACCTTCCTCCAGTTTTTAATAGGTGTAGGTTAACTCACTTTTGAACCTCTTGTTAATATAAGTTTGTTTATCCTTAAAGATTGAGTTAATGGAAACTAAACATCAATGATAATCTTTTTTGGGTAAGCATAAATGAAAGGATAATTCCGCTGATAGATCTCTAAAGCTTTGGAAGACACAATTGAAGGCAAAATAAGGTAAGGCCAATATTAACTAATTTTGGAAATCTTGGCCTAATTGTTTTCACTTCTGAATGTTTTTTTCTTACCACCCTGGCAGAGGTGTATATCAGCATGGCATGAAGTCAGTCTGTGGAACTGGGTGAACAGCTGATCCTTCAGTTCACCAAATAAAGATCTAGATAATTTTTTGCCTAAAATAAGATGCTATCCCTTCCTTTCATGTGTTTTGCCTCTTTTCAGTTACATGTAGAAAAGTGATTTCAAAATAATAACAAAATATGAAATATAAAAATCAGTCTTTTGTTTTCAAAACCTCTGAAATTATTTATTGAGTTGGACAAGTTTCCACAGGGAAAATTTTTCACTTGATGCCTCATTTTCTATTTTTTCCCACCTCTATCCCTTTGTTCACTTTTTTTAGTTAGGTTAAATGATTGATTGTGGTTATTTGAAATTATTTAAATTAACTATATTTGAGAAAATGCTAAACAGTAACTTCTTTTGCAGTTTTATGAATTTTGCTCAGTTGTGGTAAATGTAGCAGACGCTACAAAAACAGCAAAAGAAAACAAGAAATTTCCCGAAGATGCCAAATTACCATAAAACTTTTATTATATTGATCACCTGAGTTCTGCATATCTCTCTCAAAAAAATTATGAATTAAGAAAGCTAGCAAGGATCAATTGCAATAGGCATTGGTTATGAACTAGATTTTTTTTGTGATAAAACCAAAACCTATATCCTTGTAATATCGTTGGTCAAGAGTTTGGTCAGGAAACAAGCATATATAAGCTAGTCCAATCCTTTTCCTCTGAAAGTTACGGGAGTATTCATGGGGACTACCCTTCATTAACAGAGAAAAATACTATTATCCATTGTGGCCAGAATATAAACACTGTCCAGATTTCCTTGAATTCCAATTAAAAAAACAAAACAAAGCAAAAACAAAAGCCATGATGGAATGTTGCTGGCTTGTTTGTTTTCTATGTTGGTTTTTTTTAAGCAGTGTTGATAAGAACTCTCCTTTCATGGACTGCATTAAGATCAGACTAGTTCAAGGAATTCCTTGCTCACAAGCCCAAAGTTGTCCTTCCAGGCAGCACAAAGAAAAAAGGTCTCTACCCTCTCTGTTTGCTTGTGTCACAGTATGTGAGTGTTTCCACCATCCCTCTGCTCTGTAGATATTTTTAATACATACACACCTATGTCCTCGTCTTCCTTATGCAGATATTCTACAAGACACAACAAGAAGATAAAATCTCAGACAGCTGTCTTTAGATACTGAAAGGACAGTCTGTCATTGTCTTTCGTCTGCTCACATTGCAAAGCTTGGAATCACTCAGAAACAGTGAGGGAAGCTGGAGTCAGTATCATATGTTAGCAGCATTTATGCTTCAAAAATTTCTGGCAAACGTTTTTTTCCTAATTGGGTAAACCAGAGTGGCCTTTTTTACAGATGAATCTAAATCATTCTCTGGGTTTTGTGTTTAGATGATGTGTCACTGTTTCAGCCATCAGTCAAAGAACAATAAATGCACTTGTTTCCACATTTTGACTGAGTGGGCAGTGGCTAACATACCTATCAGCTTGAGTGCAGTCTGAAGACTCCTTAGATCAAAAGTGCATTCACTAGCAGCCATTCAGCATCAAGCATAACATGCCATATTTAGCCACTAATGAGCTACAAACAAAATCTCATCTGTGTATTTGGGTGTACTGGAAAAGGTAAGAGGAAATACCTGACACAAGTACAGACTCAAGCTGATGTACATAATTAAAGTGCTCACTAAAAGAACTTGTTGTGAGAAAGGGAGACCCAGAGGGGCACAAAACATCTGGGGAGAAAATGAGTGAAAAAGAAGCATCGAAAAAGAAGCACCAGTCTGAGTGTGTGTGAGACCAAACAGACATTTGAGACTGAAGTGACTTAATGGAGACTAAATAGGCTCAGACACCACAGTGCAATCAGCCACAGACACTGTTGAAGGTCAACAAGTGAGCCTGTGCCATGGCCATGGCACAGCCCAGGAGAAAAGCTGGACTGGCCAGCATGATGATTTCTAATGTGACTTCCCTGTCCTTCATCAGGGCACAGTTTTGTTCAGAAAAGTCACAGACTTGTAGATCTTAGAATGGTTTGTGTTGAAAGGGACCTTAAGGATTATCTATTTCCAACCCCCTGCTGTAAAGTCCAGTCAGGCCAGCACAGAAGTCCCAGGGGGGCAGTTTGGTGATCGTGGAGGCACTGGGGTTTGTACTTCTTTTCCTCACAGACTTCATTTAAGGAGTGTGGACCCTCTAAGACATGGAGGGCACCTTCATGCTTTTGGGTTTCCTTAACAAATTTTTGTCTGTTGTGTGACCCATGGTGACTGACTGCTGAACTTCAAGCAGGTCTATAACTGGCTTAGTAATATTTTCAAAAATTTGAAAAAGATAATAACTTCATTCAGGCATGAGTATATTATGTATTATGAATGAAGTTGCTTGAGATCCACCTGAACTTTTTTTTCCATATTTGAGTCATAGTCAATAGTGCTGTTACACTACATAGACAATATTCAGTTTCTAATATATATCATGAACAGCCTTATTTTCAGCTGTAAAACACAGCATGCAAACAATCTGAACTGTATTAATGGCTGTTGATTGCTAAATCACTGTATAACATATGAAAATTTTTCAAAGCAAGCCACAAAATAGCTGGTAATAAATTGCAATTCCTGCCATAGGAAGATGAACAGAAATCTCTTGAACCAAGACTCAAAGCCAGACACTGTACTTCCTGTCTTTTAGATCTTCTAACATGTAAATCGACCATTACAAAGAGGATTAACCACTAGAAGTGTATGACTGAAGCCCAACATTCAGCCTTGCTCTTTATTCCCCGCCAGAGCAGACCAGGTGTCCAGAATCCTAATGCTGGCCTCTGCAGTTGGGGTTTATATGAGCTGCATACTAAGTACAAGCCACCATTGTATTCTGACTTTAATTTATTGGTGGCCTTAACAACTGGCTATTTTACTGCTAATTGTACTTTAAATTGCTTGTACAAAATCAAACAGTACTTGGGACTCTAAACACGCACTTTCATGAAGCATGGTTATTTTTAAAAACTGTTTATTTTATCAGAGAATTAGGTTTATGCTCAGAAAAGTAAGGCCTTCTCACAGAAAATTACCTTTTGGTATTTTAGTTATGTTAATGGCTTAAGCTGCTTTTTTTTTTTTCCTCCTTTTCCTGAAAGCTTTATAGTATGTACTATGGGATGATGGTGTAAGAAAGTGTTTTCAAAAGCTGCCAGAATCTAATCACAGGTATATCTCTGCCATTGCCCTCAGCATCTGAGAATCTCCCCTTTTGGCATTTTTTGCAAAATAAGGACTAGGTATTATGACAAATTAAATTTTCGAAAATCTATCTTATTTAGCAAAAGTCACCACATGGCTTCAGCTTGTATTTTAAAGTATACCTTGTTATGATGGCTGTGGAACAGAGTTGAGAGCTGGCAGGGAATAGGGAGTCCCCCTTGCTTGGCCACAGATGTGGATGTTCCTCTGGTACAGCCTAGCCTGGATCTTCTAAGAAGTAATTTCCTCTTGGAGAAAACAAATTTAAACTACATAGCTTGCTAATTATTTTTGGATCTGTCTTGCTGAAATGCACTGTGAAGCAATAATAGCTAGCTTCTGTTCCTGGATCTCAAAGCATTTTACAGATCTAGAAAAGATCTCTCTGCTTAGACCATATTTGTAGATGAAGGGACTCTCAGGTTTAAAGAATTCAGGTAACTTATCCTGGGTCACACTAAGCCCCTCCTTGCAAAACTGGTAGCAGACACTGTATCTGCCACTTCCACCCTGTGGTCCAATAAAAAAAATCATCATTTTTTCAGTAAAAGTTGAGGGTCATCTTGATCTACACAAAAGACAAGAATTGTCACATAACTCAGAAACAAGATCCACTATAGAGACCACAGGACTGCATGCCTACTCTTCCAGAATCTGGCTTCTTTTTTCCACTTCAAAATTCTGTCCAGGCAGAGTTGATGGAATACTTCTATTTCAATGTTTACCAGATGTGCAATTGCCCATGATAAAAGTAAAATTTCTAATGTTACGGGACTGTGAGGCCAGAAAAATATAGTGATAACTATGGCAGCTATGTAGTAAACTCAAGGGTATGTGTGAGAAGTTATTTGGTCTGCTCTGTATGCATCACTGCCAAGCAAGCTTAAGTCCTTCTGCTCTCAGAACATTAAACAATTGTGTTTCCATCCCACGGAATACAGTCCTCCTGTTGTCAGCCGTGGAATACCCTGTGATGCTTCCAACAGCAGTGAAGTAGTTTAAATGAACGAACAAAATCAAAACAAAGACATAAAGTATACGCTCAGAGAAAAAACAAAACAAAAAACCCACAAAATCCCCAAACTAAAACCAGATTTTTTTCTCAAATTCAGATCATAAAAGTAAAATCCTGGTTGCAAGTGCCACTTTTAAATTAAAAAAAAATTACAAAATATTTTAGAAGGATATTTTAATGAAATTCTTAAAAACATTGAGCCTGGGTTGAAATCTGTGAACATTCGATGTGCTTTAATATATGATAAGCAGTGGCTTTAAAATCTCTGTGTCAGACATAAGCAGAAGTGCACTCTGCTTTTTAACTCCCAGAACACACTGAAGTCTCTGTAGTTTTCTTGAATGAATGCTCCCAGTGCAGAAGTGCAGACTTGCCCCTCAGCCCCATGGCCTGTAAAGAGGACACAGTTGTTCCGGACATGCAGCAGCTTGGTGAAGAGTGCAAAGATGGTAACCAGACTGTATGGTCTTTTATTCTTTTCCCTTTTAACCTTGGCAAAGACACAGAGGTAATAACCCTACTTTTAAGAACAGTGCTGTAAATGTTTTCACTATTCATACAAGGGCAAGGGCTTGATCTCATTTCATTCAAGAAGCATCACTGAGATCATGTGTGAGATTAGCTCAGAGGAACTACTGGGACCTGAAATGCTAACGTGGCAGCAGCAAACCCTTTTTCCAGGTTATGACATACAACTGTTGAACCTATCAGAATAATTTGAGGGACCTGTTTAGATCACAGACCGATATAGGATGTGGTTAGTCTATCAACACCTACAGCATTGTCTCTGATTAGAAAGGTCTGAGCAGCTGCAAGATGACACTTTTAACTGTGTTACTGGAAAATCAGTGTTAGGCTTGAAAAAAGTTATTAATCCTACTTTCTGCTACTCTGCTTTCAAAGGACAAACAACTAAACCATCATTGTCTATAAATTCTGACAAATGTAAAAAGAGTACTGAAGCTTTACTGGACTTTGAAGTTTTCAAGATTCTTGATTATTTGTCATTAGAAATGTGATACTGTCATGTGACAGAGGCTTGGCAGAGCTGTACTTTGTGCACACTTCTAGAGTTGAATTGAGCTGTAAATAATGACCTATGATTCTTTCCCTTATGTTTAATGTATATAGTGTGTAAGTAAAAATGAGGAAAAAAGCTTGGAATAGGGATAGCATTATTCAACTTGATTGAAATATAGTGAGCTGAAAGACTGAAAGATTGTGAGTGCTTAATTTCAAAGGTCATTTTTACGTATCATGTCTGAACATTCTATGTCAAGAATTTTGCCCATTGTCAGTCTGTTCTACAGATTTGAAAAAAAAACTGTTGGATTATCACTCTGGCAGATTTACATATATGTATTTGTATTTTGATGGTGTTGTCAATTTTCCTGTTCAGTGTCCCTTAGCTTCAGTCTGAAAACCTTTGAGGTAGCTCAGATAGTGTTTTTGGACTACTTGCTAATAGTTCAAGCATCTAAGTCATGTGAAAGAGTTTCTGTCTTTTTATTCTAAAATTATACACATTTATCTGTCAATTTCCATTGAAGAAGATTTAAGAACTGTTAAAAAAATTGTGAGCTAAGGTGAAGAAGAAATTGCACTTCTATTTTGTTAAATAACAAGGCACAGAAAGACTGTGTTGTTAAAACATTCCCAAATAGCTGTGAATGGTTCATTTTTTGAAAAAACTCACCTTAAGAAAACCCATCACCATAAACACCCTCTTACTCTCTGTTTACTGAAGTCAAAGTATTAGAAGAGCTTTTAGAAGCCTTTTTTCCATAATTCTTCCTTCTGTATAAAGACTATTTTTGATATATTATTTCATAACTTGAAACTTGCTCTTCCACTTACTCAACAAAAACAATATTTGTGATGTAAAGTAACTGAAGTCATCTATGGTAAAGAACATACAGAAATATTAAGAAACAATCAACCCGAAGTCCTGTTTTTTCTTCTCACTATGGTTTCTCCATCTGTAAAATAAAGAAAAGACAATGAGTTACTCTGTGAAATATTTTCAAATCTGCAGATGGGAATCTCTGCATGGGAACTAGGTGTTTTTTATTATAATTGACATTAGCAATACTGAGTAAAATCTACATTTTGGGAAACTAGCTTACACACAGAACTTCTGCTAATTTAGACATCCTTGTAGAGATGCAGATTCAATGTAAATATACATTTATTTTTCTTTTCATTGTCTATCCAAGCAGCTGTACAGCATGTGAGTATTTGACAAACTCATCTTACAGTACTTTCCTTTTAGACTCTAATAGGAGACAGGATTCTGGATGTGTGATGATCAATATTAGACAGTCTGAAAAGACATGCCTGAAAATTTGAAACCTTAGGAAAATGCTCATGATAATCTGGATAATGCATGCAACCAGTATATACTTTTTCACTCCACACATGTCCTCTGACATCACTCTTGGCTGTAAGAATTGAAAATGAGGGCCTAATAAAAGTTTCCAGATTTCCATAGATAATGTTGCCTTCCAATAGACATGGGTTTAACTGTACTTAAAACATTCCAGGAAAACTCTTTTCATGTGTGTTGGTTTTGCATGGCCTGGTTTTTGTAGCAGGGGTGACCTGCAGGGATAGCTTCTGTGAGAAGCTGCCAGAAGCTTCTTCCATGTCCAGCAGAGCCAACGCCTGGTGGCTCCAAAGATGGAGGTGCTGCTGACCGAGGCTGGGCTAATTAGAAATGATGGTAATGTCTCTGTGATAACATATTTCAGAAGAAAGAACAAAAAAGTTATTGTTCATATGTAATTGTGACCACAGCAGAGCAGGGTGGGAACAGGTGAGGAGAACAGCCCTGCAGACACCAAGGTCAGTGAAGGAGGAGGGGCAGGAGCTGCTCCAGGTGCCAGAGCTGAGATTCCCCTGCAGCCCCTGGTGCAGCCCATGGTGAGGCAGCTGTGCCCCTGCAGCTCAGGGAAGTTCACAGGGATGCAGAGATCCACCTGCAGCCCCTGGAGGAGCTCATGCCAGAGCTGGTGGGTGCCTGAGAGGAGCCTGTGTGCCTGGGGGAGACCTGTGGGAAGAGGGCCCTGCTCCCAGGCTGGAGCAGCCTGTCCTTGAAGGACTGCAGCCCATGGAAGAGTGACCCAGTGCTGCCGCAGTTTGAGGGGAACTGGTGCCTGTGGGATGGACTCACATTGCAGCAATTGGCAGGGAGCTGTTGCCTGTGAGATGTAGCCATGCTGGAGAAGTTCATGGAGAACTTTCTCCCATGGGAGGGACCCCACAGTGCAGCAGGGGAATGATTCCTCTCCCTCAGCAGCGAGAGAAGCCCCGGGTGATGAACTGACCACAGCCCCCATTCCCTGTCTCCTTGCATTGCTGGGGCAGGAGGGAGAGGTTGGGGGAAGGTGTTTTTAAGGGTTTATTTTAGTTCTCATTATCCTGCTCTGATTTTGTTAGTAGAAAATTCACTTCATATCATAGTTGAGCCTATTTTGCCTGTGATGATATTTGGTGAGAGATCTCTCCTGATCCTTATCTCAACCCATGAACCCTTCATTCAATTTTGTCTCCCCTGTCCAGCCGCAGATGGGAGTCAGTGAGAGGCTTGGGTGGGGGCCTGGCATCTGGCCAGCATCAACCCAAAACATTGTCTTTTCCTTTGTTCAGATATCAAAAGTCTTTATTTAGTTCAACCTACTTTTTATTAGAACCAATCTCTGTTTTCACGTCTGACCTACAGAATTAAATAGTGCTTTGCTATGGTAATGAAATGAGCAATATTAACCTCTTCAGCAGAGTATAAAACAATGCTGTAGTATCTCTTTGTATGAATGTCAATTTATGAATATTTATTAATTTTAACATATCATCATTCTTCAAGTTGTGAACATCATGTATAACAAATTTTCTTGGGGGAGTTGGTATTTTTCTTTGGAGTCTTGATTTTACCTATTTGAAGAAAAGAAATGAAGCATTACTTGGGTTATAGGTAATTCGTGGTCTATTCTTTTGCCTAAATCTTTCCTCCAGATTGACGCTAATCCATGGATAGTGCCACAGAAAAGTGTGGCCTATGAAATCAGTGAATAAACCAGAAAAATCCATATCCTTTACTGGGACTGGAAGCTATAAATTCCATGAATACTCAGCTGTGTGTTTGTTGCAGGTTTCAACAGTAGTTGGTTCATAGTAGTTGGCTACTGTGCAGGTATGCTCCCTCAGGATCATATCTGAAACCAAAATATAAATCAAAATATTTTAATTCATTCACAAGGTTTCATCCATTCTATCTCTTTAAAAATGTCAAAACCACTATCCTTGCCTTAAGCATTTTTTTGCCATTCTATGAATTTACTGAACATACCTTTTTCTGAATGTGCATAAACTATTCTCTCTAAATCAAATGAGAAACTATAAATAACATTAAACCTTGTCTGAGATTCAGATTCAATTGCAGATTCAGATTACAGTTAGAGTTAGATTTATTTCATTAAGTGCTTTTGGTTAATATGATTCCTGCATTATTCTTTCTGAAAAATCAAGACATTTTTCCATTTGAGAAGGCAATATTTCTGACTATGTAGGTGAAGAACCTACTGCAAAAAACACAATGAAGCTAAAGCATTTCCTGCAAGAATTACCTGAGAATGATAAGATAGTAACAGACTGTGGTTTCTGATATTGACTCCTTTGTTTATAAAATTACAGATTTTACTGTTATTCTACATCCTTCTAATATTTCTTCACTAGAATCGCTTTATTACTGTTTGGTAGATAAAATACTGACTCACTTCTGGATGGATATCTCTTCTACAAAAATGCTTTTAGGAAGCTTCATGTATGTTCCGGGTCATATATATTGGGGAAAAAATAGGCTGATATGAATCTTCTTATTATTGAGGGTTTTTTTCCAAATTTTTCTGATGAACAAAAGAGAAATATATTTCATGTTCCTGTCCAAGCAAACAGTACTTCATGACAAATATAAGAACTACTTTCCATATAATATCTGCTGTATTATCTGCTGCATATTTTCTGATATTTGTTTCATGCATGCCTGTATAGAAATAGAGCATTTCCCTGCCATCTATTTTACTATTGGATTGGGCTAATAAAGCTTGGAAACAGACCTAAAAAGAGAACAGCAACATGCTGTCCAAAGCTGCCCTATGGCAGACCAACACTTATAATAAGAAATTACTGCAGGAATTCAGCCAATGGAGTTGGGTTGCCTGTAGCTTCTAAACACAACTGAAAAACCATAAAAGGCAGGCAGAATTAAAGAGGAAAATGAGAAAGGTATGCATCTTCCTTTTATGCTCTGGAGTACAACAAATACCAACAGAAGGGTGGGGATGTCCTCCAGTAAACTTTGCTGCACTGACATTTTACTAAATGAACAACAGTGACAAGTGTTAGCAGAATTTGTGTCCTCCAGCAGTACAAAATCAATAATTTACACCTACTGCCTATTAGTCATCTAAGTAGTCAAAAATAATAGTCAAAGATAATATTAAAGGTGTTTTATTAAGTGTAAGTCTCACCTTTCTGTTTTGGGCACCTCCCTGATGGACAGGTTTTACAGAATTTTATATTGTTGTAGAAAGCCTTGAAACCTTGGATAAATGGATGAAGCAATGGGCAAGTAAGGTCTACAGAAAGAAGAAACTGGTCTTTATTAGATCAACTAATAAAATTGAAAAAAACAGGCAAGTGTTATCCTTGCATTAACTTCTTTTAATATTATTTTTGTAGAACTGTATCTGTTTTGGCCTGCTAAATTTTATGCTTTTCTCCTTGTAGTTCCCCTTTTAAATAAATGGGCTTTTTGTGACATCTTAGTTTCAAAATTAAATTCATTATGGTTGCTAAAGTCTCTCAGATAGAACTAGCTGTGGAAAGTTTTGCCTGTGTTCAAATTCTCCAAATTTCTCTTTATAAAACTATTAGTACTGGCAAGTCAGAGCATGCCTCCCATTTATATCCTGACTTTTTTGACTGCAACTTCATTGCAGTATTCTTCAAATTTCCATGTAATGTCAACCTTATGTCTGATTTCTTTAGTAATTTAATATTCAGGATTTTAATTTCGATAGCAGGTGCAAACGTGAGACTGGAGCAATCTCCATATGTAGCACTAGCACTTGAAATAATATTCAGATCAGCAGAAAAGATAGGATAACTTTCCCTTTTATCAATGGTATTTACTTCTGAGAGTCATAGCTCTTGCTCCTGCCATACTACAATGATTTGTGGTTTCTTTTAAAACACACTTCCATGCAGACATACTTTGCATTTTTGCTGGTAAAGCAAGCACAAGAATCCACAAAGAGGAATTAAGGTGCCTGGTTCACACATCTCTTCCATTCCACAGAGGCCATCCAAACTGAGCAGTTCCACAGCTCCCTTCCAGCCTCAGCAAGTCAGAAAGCTGAGGGAGGATGCATTTGTGTCTGATTTTCTTTCGTTTTTCTTTTCCTTTTTTTTTTAATTCAATTGAATGCTGCTTGTTTCCTACTGAGTGTTATTATACCACCTTACATCTTTGATATAATAAATCCCTGGGCATGAAGTACAGCTAAATTACCAAGAAAATGCTAGAGCTTTTTAGTTGTTTTTTGTGTTGACAAAAATTGCAACTTCTGAATGTGAACTTCAGAATTCTCAGGGAAAGAAAAAAAATGAAAAAGTAATTCATGGAAGCATGCAAGCTTAATGCTACCCTGTCGCACAGCAAAAATGAAGAACAAAATCATGGAGCAGGTTCTAATAACTATTATTTTCTTCAGTGCACTGGTGCATTACAAACAGGGCTGAATGTAATTCCAGGGAAAGGCAACAGCAGAATATCTGGGGGGGTTTTAAAATGATTGCAGCTTTGACTGCAATAAAGTGAGACCCATCACTTGTAGCTGAATCCTGGTCAATGGAAACCTCTATTTATTTTTATGTGGCAGGTACAGATGGTGAGTACTCATGGGTTTTGTTTTTTTAAATTCTCCCTTTGCTCTCTGGTAGTGACAGGAATTGCCCACAGGGCTGCCCTTTATGTGCTTTACCTCTTCCAACTTTTGGTCATATAATTCACTTGTTTACAATTACTATGGCAACGCTGACTGCTATGGCAACACTTAGTAAACTGACACTAGAAAAGATAAAAGAAAAGAAAAGAGAAAAGGAATAAAAGAAAACACATCTTGCACTAAATTGCAGGAAGATAAAACATCTTTGCTTCAGCTCTCTTGTTGCAGGACCAGATTCCATTCCCCTTTCTCACTCAGTGAGTTAAGACTCAGGCCTGATTAAGGAGAAAAAAGTTAACAGAATGAATCAGACTACCCTAATTTACCCCATGAGGTTAAGTTTCCCACTTCCTCTGAGCTCTTTTTAATTCACTATAGTGCTGACAAAAAAAAAAAAGCTTCTGTTAAATAGGCCTTCATTTAAAATCAGTTACCATCACTGGTTTTATAAGTTACATGGATCATTCCAGTTATAAGTACAAGATAATTCTTAGTGTATTTAGTTTCAAAAAAACTTCTGTACAGACAGTCTAATGAGCTGAGCAAATATTTTGCAGAAGGAAGACTGAGATACAGAAGCCTCACTTAGAGATACAGACACTTAATGCATATTGTGTCATGAACTGCAGTTGACAGCAAAGGCATGATACCACCTTATGCTTGGTCCTAACCATGGCAAATGTGAAAAAAAAATCATTGCCTCATAGTTCAGAAAAGCTCTGTAAGAGATATCAAGTTATCTTAAATACTAAGCTAAAAGGCATGAACCCAAATCTATTACAGGAATATTTCATCATTACTGTGTTCAGTCTCAGAAGGCTCAAAACAACCTGAATATGTTGGTTTTGTTCATATAATAAACAGTTAGCAGCATGGTCATATTTATACATGTTCTAGGTTTCATTTTAGGCTTTAAGTTTCAAATTAAATTCCAGGTCACAGTGTGGAAAATGGCATTCTAGTCATTTTAAAGAATTGATAGCTCTTGGCAAGTTGTATCTGTTCTTTTAAACCTAAACAGGCATTTCTGGGTTATTTTTTTGTATACATTATGTAGAAGTGATACACCTTCCCCAAAAGTGTGACCATTCTTATTAGGTTATGTTAACAGAAATCCTAACACCAGAAGAGAAGGGTGCAGATTAAGCCTGAGTAAGAAGACAGCTTGAGTACAGAGCACCACATGAAAACTGGAAGGTGAGACCTTCTGAGAGCACTCGGTATCTCTGTGAACATCTTAAGGGTGTCCATGAAGTAATGAGATGCTTCAGCTGCCTGCATGGGCAAGTCTTTTGTAATGCTTAAAAGACAGGCTGTAAGACATGTAAGGCAGATCTTTAGGTGAGTAGAGCAGAGGCTCTTCAACATCAGTGTGACAGAAGGGAAAGTACATAAACTCTGAAACTCTCCCCTAGAGAGTTAGCAATGTATGATCTCTCTTGGATACAAATAGAACATCTACAAATAGATCTGCCAAAACAAAAACCAAGAAATGGCAACCTTTTTTCTTCTCATAACCGTTTTCAAGAAGTCTCTATGTGGCCTGGAGAATAAGTAGCCCAGGAGTACCACAGATCTGTTTCTAGGAGTAATGTATGCAATGATTAAATGTACCTGTCTTGCTAGTGTGTTATTTTCGTGGTTCAACCCCAGCCAGAAGCCAAGCCCCACACAGCCACTCACTCGCTCCCCCCAGCAGGCTGGTGAAGAAAATTGGAAGGGTGAAAGTAAGAAAATTAATGGGTTAAGATAAAGACAGTTCAATAGGATATGCAAAAGATGTGCATGCAAGCAAAGCAAAGTAAGGCATTAATTCACTGTTTCCCATGGGCAGGCGGATGTTCAGCCAACCCCAGGAAAACTAGGTTCCATCACATGTAGTGGTTGGCTTGGGAAGACAAATGCCAAGTATCCCTCCCCTTCCTTTTTCTTCTTCCCCCAGCCTGTATTCTGAACATGACACCACACAGTATGGAATATCCTTGTGGTCAGTTGTGGTCAGGTTTCCCGGCTGTATTTCCCCCCAAACAAACTTCATGATGGGGTGAGCTGAGAGGAGTCCTCACCCTTGTGCAAGAACTGCTCCACAATAACAAAGCATCCCTGAATTATCAACATTTATTTCAGCCCAAATCCAAGCCATAGATAGATTTACAAGATACTATGGGAGAAATTAACTTTCAGCCAGTCAAAACCAGCACGATTATTTAGTAGTTCTCAGTCATCAGCCATTGTAAGAAGAAACCATTACAAGGTGAAGAAAGTAAGCAATTTAACTACTCACAATCACAATTAACAATATTTAGCAATGGAATTATAAAATATAAGGAGTTACAGAATTGCTAGCAAATACCCAGCTTTGCAGAATGCTTGATTTACATACAATGCAGGTGCAAGGTAATCACATCAAATTTACTTTTTTTTCAAAGCACTGTGACCAAGAAGGTAATTTTTACATTAGTATCTTTGTAAACAGGAGTCTAAACTCAGAGTTTATGTCTAACACACAGGGAAGAGATTTATTCCACATAGATTTATAATATACTCTTAACAAACAAACAAACCAATGAAAACCTAGTTGAGAAAGCAATGTATTCAGCAAGGAAATCAGATAATCTTTTTTATACATTATATAAAGACTGTATTGTATGAGAAGATGTCACATTCCAGCATGAGCTGGCATTGTCTGAAAACATGGGCTTATTTCCAAAACTATTCTCTGAAAAACATCTTTAATTGATGTTGAGGTCTGAGCTGACAAACTACCTGGACTTCTTTACAGACAGAAGTAATCTCATAGAAATATTTCGTTCCTTTTCTTTTCCCATCTCCCCAGTAAAATAAGTGACTAAAGCATTGAGATACTTCCTACAATCTTTCCTGAGCTGTTTTCTAATCTCATTCATCAGGTGAGATCCAAAAAATTAGTTTGGTATTGCAATACTTAATGTTTCAGTGTCTAAAAGTAAAAATCCACAATGCTGATAAATTCCCTGTAGAGTGACTAGGAGGGAGTTACAATTCTAAGCAGCAGCCAAGCTAAGAATGAGGCAATACATCCGGGTGGCAGGGAATGCTAAGGAAAAAGAAATCTCATAATTCTGTGCCTTGCCTGCCTGAAAATGCAGTTATGAAACTTCAGAACTCAGAGCCCTAGGACACACATAGTGCTGACACATTTACCTGGGGAGACACTTCCTAGTCATGGAGGTGACTGAGCTGAAAATTCACAGGTTTGTTATCGATGCCACAAGTTAATTCTCAGCCAGATCAGTCCTTCAAACTGGCCAAATGTTTGGCTTGGCTAGATTTCATTCTGGCAAATAAGACTTTGGACAGCAAATTGAGCAAAGGCTTACAGAAATCAAGGAAGTGCAGCTTAAGGATATCTAATGGTACAGCTAAGGGTGGCTAAAGCTGAATGCTGCTAACAGGCAGAACAGCTCTCCTCCTGGCTTGTGGGTGTTTGCTCCTTCCCTTGCATTAGCAATGGTTCTTCTCTGGCACTTCACTCACCCCAGTCAGGAAGCTGAACTGGCTTAAACCAACATTACGGGGGGAGGCAGGCTGCATTCCCATCAGATCATCCCAATGTCTCTGCATCCTCCTACATACTGTGCAAAACACTGAGGAGGGCAACAGGAGTCAGAGAAGTGAGGCAAGGGCAGGACGTACAGGGAGCAAAGAGGAGACAGGCTGGACTTGCTGCTGCAATGTCAGAGCTGTTTGAGGTAGAGCTTAGATCACACCAGCTGTTAACAGCAAAAACCAAAGTTTCAACACCAACACACAGATCATTGTTTTCTCTTAAAAGCATAAAATTATTTAAGTAAATACTGGTAGTTTTATCCTTAGCATGGCAATCTAGTGATTTGAACACTTTCCTTGTCATTGGAAAATGCTGGTTGTGTTCTATTTTCAGAGAGTGGGGATATTTTGGTGTTACATCATGCATGAAATACAATTGTGAAACGTGTTTGGACTGTATGGGTTTTTGTAGGGTCAATAAAGATATTTATAGAAAGCATTCTGCTTTTCATCACAGGGTAAATGAGATAATTACTAAATCGTGTGGGAAACAGAATTTTTAAAAAATAATAAATTCAGTTTATTCTGTAAATATAAACACTCTTTCTATAAAATTATTTCACTTCATATTGCTGTCTGTAATGTTTTAATGCTTGTTCTGTTTAGAAATACAATCTGTCCCAACACAAGAGCAGATACATTTAAACAGAATTTTTTTTCATTCCGTCCACTCCATGGAGTATAGCTGTGACCTTATCTTCCTCTTCTTTGGACTCTTACTTTAGTTTGGATACACAAATCCCTGAATAGTGAGTACAAAATAGCGTCTCTTTCTTTACTTTTCCTCAGTTTCAGAACTTAATATGCAACATTAGTTAGCCCTAAAATGTCTCTCCAGGTTTTAAGGCATTCACTCCATTGCCTACTTATTGTTAGGAGTCTTTATAGACATCCAAGTGCTAACAAATGCAAAATAAAAGAACCTGTTTTTCATGTTTCCCGAGGAAAACTTCAGACCAAAGGAAAAGCATGAAAAGAAATATTTGTTCAAGATTCTCTAAATGTCACTGAGGATGTGATTTCTAGTAATTGAGTTCTAGTAATGGCGTTTCCTGCATTTTCACACATACCCCTCAGCTGAAACAATTTGTGTGTAAGTAAAATGGCAGTGTGTAGTCGTTGCTAATGCTTTAATCATGTTATGCAGATACTGAAGTCACAGTTTCTATGATTTCTTATTTTACGCCTTCAGAAGAAGATGAAGCAGAGTAGAAATAAATTTCAAACATTAGTTAAATAAGCCCTGTTTTCTTTTTTTTGCATTTCTCATGTCTCTAAGTGTGATTGCAAGAAAAGAATCATACTCTTTTCTTTCCAATGTTCAGGAAGCCTAAATAAAACTTATTAAAACTTCTTTTGTTCTTTGTCCCTATCTTTGGCAAAATCAAAAGAAGAATTTAGGCACTCAAAGTGTAATTTTTTCAGAACTTGAATGCTTACATTTGTTTTAAGCAACATCTGCAGTATCAAATGCTTTAAACCAAAATAATTTACCTGTCCAAACTTGACATGCTCTGCATTCCAGATGCACTGTCAGCTATGCAGCTCTCACCTGAGGCCACTTGGAACCCACAGCAAGACATCCCTGTGCCTCAGTCCTTAGAAGAAAAGAGAGAAATAAAAAAGGGGAGAATCAGGAAAAAAAAAAAAAAAAGAGGTGTGCTCTGCAGTAGAGAAAGTGAAGCTAATATTTGTTCAGAGGTGGAAACTCTGAGTGAAGAGAAGAATTTGTCCTGAGGGTTTATGCAGCACAGAAGTGGGTGTAAATGATCTCATTCTTATCTTCTCTAAGTTTGCCCAGTAATTTGAATTCCTTCTAGACCACTGAATTAGGATATCTTAATACCAAATTCTTCCTATAGCTGGCATGACTAGTTTCCTAGCTGCTTTTATTCACAAGATCAGACTTTTCTTAAGTTGCTCCTTAATAAAGTATAAGCTAACATGATTACAAAACCAGAATAGAACACTCTTTCTAATTCTATCTCCTAAAGCTAAATATTCTACAGGACCCATAAAGGAAATAAAGTAGAAAAAGTCTTCTAATTAAATCCCTTTGAAACTGGTCATGTTCAATTTTGCATAATTAAGATTTGTCTCTTTACAAATTTTTAATTATGCAAGCCCAACTCTGATGTTTATGAATTGCATGTACTACTCCAAGCCTCTTCTTTTGTGACTTCAGATCCAAACAGACTCACTGCTTCCCTTCATCAAATACTTGCTTTAAATTCACCAACAGGGTGAAGAGACACTTTAAATAGTGATTGAATTATGGTAATATGGATATCTGGAATGCAAGAACTAATGCACCACTGTCCTTCAAGGTCTGAGTATTTTTTCGCCCTGTGTCAGCAATACCTTTGCCTCAGTATTCTTTATATGTCACACTTTACACTTTCCAAAAGAAAAGCCACTGTGTGACTGTGTGAGAAATTCACTTCCATCACAAATACATCCCTTGCGGACTACACCCTAATGCCCAAGTCTGCCCTGCTGGATTCCAACACAGATACTGGAAGTAGACTTGAGTCTACTCTGTGATGATGCATGTCTCAGGCCATCTTTAAAGAGCATTAGAAAAACTTCAGCAAAATATAAATAAGTTTGCTAGCTGAAGATAGTTTTGATCCCCCTTACTATTTGCTGGCTTATGGCTTTTGTCTGTAGTATGCTGCTACCCAAATTACATCCTGTTATGTATTTTGAGGTAATGCCCTCAACGCAAGTCAACCATTTGTCAACACAATGACAAATCTGTGTTACTTAAGGCACAAGACTTTGTCCAGTGAAATTTTGAATATCTCCACTGATAGGTACTCCACAACCTCTCTGGTCCCTATTTCAAAGTCTATTACCATCACATTAAAAAAAAAAATCTCATATGAAGTCCCTTGTTCCAACTTGTGTCCCTTGCCCCCTGTCCTTCCACTGAGAACCTCTGAGAAGAGAATGCATCCATCTTCTCTACATCCTCCCACAGGTGAAATATTTCAAGACAGCAGTAAGATCTACCTCTTTTTTCCTCTTTTGAAGCCAGAATCACCCCAGTTCTCTCCTCATACGTCACATGTGCTCCAGCCCCGTGATCAGCTTCACAGCTCTCTGCTGGACTTCTTCAGTGTGTCAATGTCTTTCCTGCACCTGGGAGTGCAAGACTGGGAGTGTCAGACTGAGGTATAACTAGTGCCAAATAAAGGGGAATGATAGGCTCCTTTGGCCTACTGGCTACACTCTAATAGTCATCTTGTTAATGTGGTTGGCCTTCTGCAAGGGCACACTAACACACCTTGTGAAAATACACTGCTCCTAGCAGGGATAAAGGAACTGACACCGAGTTACAAAGCCAGCAACAGCAAAGCTTCTGTTTGGACTGTACACTTAAATTTTATCATCAGGCCTCTCTTACTCTGATTTCAAACAAAACAATTATGGATCTCTTATACTTTACCATCCGCCTTTGGAGACATTCTCCACTCAAGATGGCAACTTAGCTCTTACTCCCTAAGGGAAAAGTAGTACAAATAGTATTTGATCCCACAGATTATAGAATGTAATAGGAAGAACTGGTTCAAGGGAAGAGATGTAATGAGAAGGAACAGGGAGAAGTAATAACATGGGAAGAAAGAAAGAGTGACTAATGAAAGGGCAAAATGGGAAATGGTAGGGGAAAGGGCAAGAGAATTATTGTAGAGGTGAAACCTGGGAAGAAATAGTCTTTAGTCTTTAAAAGCATCTGGAAAGTCTGGCAACACTAGCAAAGGCCTCTTCTCAAGCCCCAGAGCCTACTGCAAAAACAGACCCTGCTGACCTCCTCTTTCAAACCCTTTTAAAGTTCTAAACACTATAAAATCTATCCTAGTGTTTCAAATAAACTCAGTGACTGCTTGCAGTGCGTGAATCCTTGATCAGTCTTTTGGCTCTGCATAATCAACTTTCCACAGTACACTGAGACTCTGGCATTGCTTCTCAGTGGCCAGTGCCAGCAGCAACCTGAGTTTCAACCATTTTAAATTTGGAAGGATTAAGAACTTAAATCTAAATTCAGTGGCTTGTTTGGCCTAAAGAGATGTTCTATGCTTCAAATTTATTTTTTAACAAAATCACTCAACAAGTCTAGCAGTTGTTCCTAAACCAGTTGATTTTCTGTTAGTTTTGCTTCTCAGCTTCTGAGTTGTGTATTCAAACTACCCTCCCATTTTTTTAGCCATTTGCCCCAAGAGGATCAAACAGGGCATTTTTGTGTAATGAACTCCTCTCTCCATGACCACAGCTTTCACTGTGGACAGCAAAAACGTTGCAAATTGGGCTTTATTTATTTATTGTATTTGTTATATAACACCCATCCCCATGTATCTGGCTCCCCTACAAAAGTTAAAGGCAAGAATAAATAAAATAAGGCCATACCCAGTGGCCAGAGAGAAGCAGCTGTTCTGCCAAGAGAAGAGCCAAGAAAAAACAACTCTGAGAAAAAGAGCTGTTGAGAAAATCAAGATAAAATGATCAAAGATGCACGGTCCAGAAAGGTCAGCAGAGTTTATTATTGAAGCTTTCACATGTCCAGTCTGCTTAATTGCATTTTATAAGCATTTTACAGTCAGCCCTGGAGGCTAATGCAGGTGGAGATGGTGTGCAAACCTATCAATGGAACCAAAAAATGCTCAGCAGCTGTTGCAAAGTCACTGCTGTGTGGAAAAAAAAAAATGATGACAGTCAACTGTAACAGCTTAACAAAGATGAGGACACATTACATTCATTTGCTAGAGTCACCATAGTAAAGAGTTATGTAAAAATTACTGTGTTTGCATAGCAGAAACCAACCAAAAGGAAATTAAATTATCTTTTTTACTAAAAAGGAGAGACAATATCACAAGTACTGAAGAAAAGTACTTTTTTCCATAGTACAACAAAGATATCAAAATTCCAAAAACTGAAAAAAAAAATTATTAGCACTCCATTTATCTCCAACCCTGAGTCTCTTATGGAAATAGTAGTAAACTGCACTTGAAGTATTTCTCTCCACAAAACAGTAGGGGAGTGTTTCTTTTCTATTTATTTAACATAGCAGAATATAGAAAACAGATAAATTTTGAGCTCTAGTGATACAGCCATATGATCTTAAATTCCTGCACAGTACAAATGCCAGCCAGGTCTCCCCAGCTTGTTGCTCACTGCAACTGTATGAAGATGTTGAGCCCTGTCTGGAAGACACACAGACAGGATCAGTTTACATCTGAGCCAGACTATGTCATTTGTACCAGTGGGCAGGCAATCAGATTGTTCTGCTCTTTTACTGTTGCTGTTCCCACTTGTTCCCTGCGGAGCTGGCACGCTCCACTACAGATACCTGCTTGTTCTAGAATATATTTTGGGGCACACATGGGCCGTGTGTCCTTTCTGGCCGCAGCTGTGCCAGCTCACACTGCTACAACTCCTGTTTGTCCTTGGCTACTCCCTGGTGCACCCCTTGCAGTGCTTGCCACACTTTCTTTCCTGCCAGCACAGCTTTCCTGCAAGAACCTCCTAAAACATTTCAGGCAAGCTGTGTACAATTCACAGGATTCAGTGGGAAACTTACATGTATGACTAGTTCAAATAATAAATCCTAACAATTCAAAGCATATGTCCAGGCTAATTCATAGTAATTGAAGTTGATAAAATAATGACACCAGAAATAATACCTGTTGCTCTAAGAACCTTATATCTCTTTTCCTTTTATTACCAAAATCCTAAACACAATTAAAACTTCCTCTGTCATGATAATTGTGATTTGAAAAGCCTGCCACTTAAAATTGCAATAAATAACCAGAGTTATTTTTATCTTCCACCAAATCCCCCCGTAAGGCCTCAGCCTCCTGGCAAATTTTCAGCTATAAAGATTTTGCTGCTGCTTTCCATCCCTGTATTCCTTCTAAAAGTGCTTCCTCCCCAGTGTCCAGACTCAGAAGAAGAGACAGAGGGTGCATTCCATACAAATGTTACAGCAGAGCCAATTCCCCAACAAACTGATTTGTTTGGTATAACCTACTTTATTCTATGTCTTCAGACAGAAAACCCTTCAGGGCACAGTCTGTCTCTTTTCTGTGGTCAAATGACACAAAAGGCCCAACCCGCCCTGGGGTTACTGGGTGCTATCTGGATTCTCTGAGATGCTTTATCTCCCTTCATTATCAGGCCATCCCAACAAGATATCATCAGGCTGGGCTTAGTTTGCTGAGGCCCTTCAACACTTGTCATCAGATGTTAAACCCATATAAAAATGAAGGTACATTTCTTCTATTCCTTTTAAAATAACTCCTTGTCCTTAGCCTCCCAGTATGTCAGCCTCAGCACAATGAAGCAATCGCCAAATCCGGGCACAATTTAGTACACACAGGATCCTGTAGTTGTTTGCAGCCCAATATAAGCTGGCCTCAGAGCCAGACACCAAACATTCCGATATACACAGTTAAATGTGGATTTTTGAACACACAGAATCTGCAGATGGTCATGGCATTAAGTACCTGGAGCACAAACCCCTGTGAGCATTCTGGCTTCGCTGCCCATATGGAGTTACGAAATCGCCATGCAAATACAGAGTGTTTTCTAAACTGCTCATCACCCTAGGACCAAACCAAACACACGTAGAGACTGAATTACCTCTTGTCCATGAGGAAAATATTGCTTTTGATTGCAGGATTGAGGTTTTTGGCAGGGTACCAGGGAGCTCCCAGTGTGGCTGCCTGTATGACCCAGGAGTGTATATGGCTAGAGGGCAAACATAAGATTCCCGCTGTGCCAACATATCAACCTTTGTAAACACAAATATGGAATGAAAAATAAGAAGCAGCACAACCATATCATGCCATAGGTAAGTGCTGTATTTATTCTTTCAGTGCAAATGCTCTAAATAAAAAGATCTCTGTGGGGTTCCATTGCCTTTTCCCTCAAAAACTAGGCATCTCTAAATCCACAACAGCTGATGGGAATATTTTTTCTCAACTTGAAAAAAGGAGAAATCTAGTTTTGAAATGTCTGGGTTTTTTCTTACTGCCTTTTTAGTTTTTACTTTCATACATCATGGTGTATGTCAAAGCACTGCCAGTTATCAAAGTGTGTCTGAAGTGTACCCTTGTAATGCAGTGTTCAAGGAAAACAGCTCTCCCCGACCCCTCAGTCACCAGCTCCTTACCACTGAGCAGGCTTCATTCTGTAGGAATAGAATTTCACATAAAACCTGTGTGGCAAAAGAAATCCTAATAACTGGAATTGTCTGTTTTCACTGTTATAATGTAATTAGAACTTCAATTTGAAACTGATCTGAGGAAAATAGATATTTTTCTAAAGTTGTTTTGATTGTCCTGTTCCTAAATTTTGATAGAGGATAAAATAATGATGAGAAATACTGGGATGGCTCTTTCAAGCCTGTTTCATTCTTTCAGCTAACTTGCACCTAAGTTTTATATGAAATTTCTTCATGATAGCCCTGGGAAGAAATTAATAACTGTTACTGCAAGCAGTGTGAAATGTAATGTTTTATTCTCTGAATTTGCTCAGAGGATATATGTTTTTCTGAAAACAAAACAGCAAATTTCTGTATTTCATCTGAATAAAAACTCTCACATTTTCACGAGCTTAGAAACTCAACTTTTTTCCTCTTCATTCACAAAGAATCCACAGGCACCACCGGAATGTAAGCTGTGCCAGGGATAAGGCAGCTTCAAGATCAAAGTGTAGATTTATCAAGAAAACAATGAAGAACAGGAAAACAAAACCATGTTAACTATGCAAAGTCATTGTAGATTCATACCAAGATTTCACTCATTACCACATTTGTGAACAAAAGGGAGAGGCAAGCATAAAAAGGAAAGGCAGAATGACATTAATGAGGTTGCAAAAATGCAGCTGAGAGATTTCTCCCTCGAATTTCATATGTGTATAATATAATCAGTGATGGATTAACATGCTGGGAGTGAGAGGTTTGGAAGCTTTTCTGAACTCAGGAGAATATTTAGTTTAAAATTGGTTCTGTAACTATTCTGAACAGTCTCGCTAAAAATGTTATGGGAGTATCTATGCCAAAAGTATTGCAATATTAAACTTTACTAGTAGCAATTTTGTTTCACTCTTCCTAGAATTTAGTGTGTCAAAATGCAGGAGTATCTACAGGGAGAAGTTAATGTTTTCCTGTCTGCAAGACTCTTGTTCAAATATACTACAGAATGCTATACTGAGAGCCTCAAAGTACTGTAAAAAACATTTTCCAAATGTCATGATTGAGACAATTTAAGCGAGTAAACCAGTGTCAGTAAAACCAGAGAAATAGTATATAAATGTGGTATTAGTGCATTTATTCTTTGATGATCCCTTTTAAGATTTTTCTGCTACAAATCCATCCGCTCAGAACTTTTCTATTTGCTCAATCACTGGCCAGTTTTGTTGTTTACTCAGGGCTCCTGTGATTCAAAAATGAGGGCAAGTCCTGACTTTCACATGTTTGAATATATAAAAAAAGACAGGAATGATCTTACATATATTGTTAGAAAAGGAAAAAGCAGTGTTAGTAAGGGCAAGTCTCTTTTTTGATTGTTTATTTTGGAACAAATTCAGGAATAGAAGGATATTATTAGTATTGCAATGCTGGCAGGACATAACCTCCTCAGGTCTGGCTGCTCTCATTAATTCCAAGTAAAACTGTGTCTGCTTTCTCTGCCCTGTGGTAGAACTAACATTCCTGTCCAGAGAGTGAAAGGCTTCAAAGACCTTAGCATGAGAAGAATAGTTTTAGGATTAACACATATAGGTTCTTTGAGTATTGAAGTCAAGGTTTAGAATCACAACATTGCGCTCACTCTCTGTCAGGACCCAGATTTCACTGAGGTTTCCTTCAGGATCTTTTTGATCTGTTGATAGCTGGAAGAAGGGGCAAGGAAACATGCAGAGTCATCTTTTGCTTCTCTGGAAATGTTTGTATATCATATGCCAGTTTTTATATTATAAATTGAGGTGCTGGTTGAGGCTGGCAAAGATCACATCTCTTCTAAGGGTCATCTTCTCTCAGCTCTGACCACATTTCTACCACCAGCTGCACCTTCCTGTCTTTTATTGTCACCTGTCTCTGATGCTTGTTAGATCCTTTTGTGATTTGGTCCAAGTTACAAAGCAACAAGTTTTGAAATAGGAACATTCCTAACAATTTGTAGGGGACTTTGCAGCCCAGGTTGTATTCCAGTAATCTCACTGGTTGGTCAAGAATTCATTCAAAAGCCTCGTATAGGTCTTAAAACAAAACTGCAAATTTTGCAGGCTCATAAAAGGCAAATACAGATGTCAGGAAAGTTCTCTCTTCTGTGACTTTTCCTGACAAGTAATGTGATCAAATGGCCACCTACAGAATATTCATGAGGGTAGAAGTCTTTTTGAAAGATCTTTTCTTAAGAAATGCCCAAAGCAATAGGTGGATACCTTAACATGTTTTCTCAGATTGAAGAACATCTTGTGAACAAGACTGAAGTCATCTGCTTAGCAGAATTTTCACAGGATCCTGCACAGTAATAGCTTCTCAAAACATGTAGTTTTCAACACAGTCACAGATGCTGACTTATACTAATGCCAAATAAAATCATAAACTTTTATCTATAAGAGATCTTAACATTAGAAGGTAGAAATACATTGATTCGTCTCTACTAGAAGAATGGACAATTTCTGCTGTTTTTCATGATGATTAAAAATTACCTCAGAACCTTCTAACTCAGTGGCATCTGGTGGAATTCGTAACTAAATACTCAGAAATAAATGAAAGATTTTGCTTATTTTGCTATTAAAAAAAAAATAAGCAAAAGAAAAAAGAGGCGGAAATTATCTTGCTGCTTCAAGATTTCTATTTACTCTGGGTGCTAAGACCTCAGCTAGGAGTGATGTATGAGTACCCTATTATATTGTACTGTGTACAGAATGAGAAGAATAGTTCTGAGGTGGTGAGTCTGGAAGGGGATATTATCATGACCTGATGCCCCACAGCAGGAACAGAATATGGGCCCTTACGTGAAGCTCTCAGAAAATTAATAAAACTGTAAATTGCTCTAACAGTGCTAAGGAATCCAGAGCTGAAACCTCCCTCTGAAAAGTAGTTTAGCAGATTTCTAAAAAATTGAAAATTGAGGAGAAAGCAAAAAAATTTCTTGTGCTCCTCTTCAGAGAGTTTTTTACTGTAATCTGCATAATCACAATAGCAAAAGAGAGTCATTTAAGGGCTGCAACACACAAATAATTTATGAAAAGAGATGTGGTAGATCCTTTTGCATGTATCAATGTAGCTTCAGATGAAAGATTTCAGAAAACAGCCTGACACAGTAGAAAAAAAATTTCTGAGTTTATTTTTGCTTTTCACGCTTGTATGGAAATTTGTGAGCTTAGTTTGTATTTTCTTGAAGAAATTTGAGGAAACTGATATTTGGGATGGGAAGAAGGCCTGTGATCATTAACCTGCATCAACTACAAGAGTCAAGTAGGAAACGATTACAGTTGAGGTGGAAAAAGCACCTCAAAAAACTGTTAAAAATAAGAAGAGAATCATCAGCAAAGAGCTAATGAAGCAGGATGAAGAGGTTTGGAATATTCTATATGAATACTATGTCTAAAGTATTCTTATATAAGAATCCAAATGAAAGCAAAACCTAGATGACATCCATCCTCAATTACTGGTCAAAATGGATCTCCAGGATTATCTAGATATGCCTATTTAATATGTTCTCTATTAATACCTCCATCTGAAACACAAAAAATGTGACTCATGACCCCTGCACTATGTTGTCATTTTTGAGGTTTTGAGGGGTTTTTCCTGAATATCTGCTAAATACTTTTAATGTGAATGAAGAAAAGTTCTGTGATAGGCAGAGAGATGCCCTTTCTGGATCGCTGGTCCCACATCTTATACAGCAGGAACTTGTCTGTGGAAGATGGGACACGCTGTTAGAGTTTCTGGTAATGAAAATGAAATATATTAAGGATTATGCTGTGTATCTATTTAAAGCATAATTCTGTAGTACATTGCTCTACAATACACAGCAGTGAAAGTGGGAAGGGAAATCATTAGCTTTATACACTTATTTTGCACCACATTAAGAAAGCCCTTAAGTATCAGAAAAGAAAGGAATGAAGCTCTTCACACTTCCCTGATAAAATGAGAAATAGAAAATTAAAAATATTAGCCTGAGACAAAGCATATTTGATTTTCATGGTATTCACATAGGTCCATCCAAGTAAAATGCTATTCCTACAGCCAAACTAGATTTCAACTGTTACTGGTTTTTGTGCAAACAGGAGTTCTGAGTCTCATTTGTCACTGAACCATTGTAGACTTCAATAGCTTGTGATTTTAAAAAGTTCTCATAATTCGTTTTAAACTGTTTGAATAAAGCATGACAAAAGCAACTGAATGTGATCATCTCGTTTCACTCATCTCTCATTTTATTCTCCTATTTTGTGTCATTGAATCACTGGAACTCATTCTTTAATAATTTATCAGGAACCTGATCAAAGAATTAAGTGCTCTCATATTCCTTGGCCTAGAGGAAGTTAGGAGTAACAAATACTTTATAAGAAGTATTGAGGTGGCACAAAAAATACTAGTTTAATGATACTCTTCCCAAAATGTCCTCTTCTCATAGGTGATGCGTTTTTAACATTTAGTCTAAACTAAAATTACTGGGTAATTCTGCAAAGACATTAATAATGATTTTACAGAATTAATGAATCATCAGGAAAATAATATCAAAGCACAGCTGACTGGGTTCCTATTCAGCACTTCTGAATCACTGCTCATTGAGCAAAGCAATCACTGGACAATGGGGGTTTTGCCTCAGCAAAATGTGAGTCAGGGGACCTGGACTTGCATTGTCTTCACTGGGAGTTTTGCCTGCATATGGAGTGAGCTGAGACTTGTGGTGAATGGGGACCATTCACGGAGTGGCTGAGCAAAGCACCCAATACATCACCATTCTGAAGTTAACACTAGGTGGTAGACATAACTGGAAGAAATACAGACATTTTTGGAGCCATGTGAAAGGCTTGCATAAAACAGCATTTCAAACTCATTGTTTCTTATTTCCCCTTATTTTGGCCTAAATGTTTTTGTTTTGAAAGGTATCTGGCTGTTCACTCCAACCTTCCCTTTGGTTTTACAAATTAATTAAAATAATTTCCTTTCTGCATGCAGTCTGCAGGCGGAAGAGATGCCCCTGTTTGCAAGGGAAGAGTTGACATTCTTGCAGTTTAAAAGGGAAATCTGTTCCACTGTCCATACCCTCTATCATTGCTTAGTTAGAGGAGGGAGAGATTTCTAACTAGCCAGTTTTCAGCAATGTAAGTGTATATCCTCTGTCTGTAGAGACACACTAGGCTGCACATTAATGATACAAATTCTTCAATGGAGCCACATCAGGATGAATGAGACCTTCAGTCCCTTCTCAAACCACTGAGAGTTGGTATAAGAAGAACACAAGTTAAAGCTAAAGGTGAAAAAGAAGATACAGTGAACTGAAGAAAAATAATAAGACGGCAGGACAAAAAAAGGGAGAAAGTAACATGAGAGAACCGAGAGAAAAGGAGTATTACAGACTACCCAAAGAAAGCTCATAAGATAAGGAATGGCTTGGAATAGGTGTCCAAGAATCAAATAGGGCCAAGGACTAACTTTCCCTCAAAAATTGGATTCATTGATTGAAATTAAAACAAGACCTGTTCTGAGTCATTTTTCTGTGACTTAAAGGAAACCAGTGGTGGGCTAAGGAGTAAAAATGGAGATAGAGTTAAAGGAAGTAAAGGGATAAGGAGAGTAATGAAGGTTCAAAAGCATGGGGAGTAGTTGCTTTACCAAGGAAAAGAGGGCAGGGGGGGACAAGGACAATTAATTAACTTGTTTTGGGGTAGAAGTTCAGAATGGAGCAGAATGGATGGAGTAACTGACAGCATGAAAACAAATCTGATTTGTAGTTTGTACTGAATCTGTAAATGAGGGATGGGACACTATATTATGGGAGAGATATTTGATTTACATCTTTCTTATAACGATTTGTGGTCTGAATGAAAAGACTACTGTTTTTCTTTCTATAGATGCATTTACAATATATGTCAGAAAAGCTTTCATTTTATGCCACAGAAATCTAAATAAAAACAACATACAGTGTATTGATCCTTTGTCTTGTTACAGAAAGACAGCATTCAAATGTGGACTCAATGTACCTTTTTTGTGATTGCAATTAATGTTTAATTACAATAATCCCAATTTATTTGTGCAACAATAATATTGTATCATCTCAAAAGCTGAGTGAAGAAACGAGTGCTGACAGAACAAATTGAGGCAATATATAACCAGTGATATGCCATCTTTCCTTTGAAACATACTTGTTCACACTATTTAATCCTTAATTTTTCTATATATGTGATGACAGGCATTTGATCGCATTTCAAGAAGAACAATGAGTAATAAATATTAAAGCACAGTTCCTGTTTTAAGCAAATTGCTGATTACCAGTGAGTTCTGTGAACTCTGGATCCCAACAGAGAATGGAATTTCAGAATGAAAAACACAGCAAGAAAATAAATGCTGACCACCACACAGCCTGAGTGTCTGGATGCCAGGGATACTATGAAGCAGATATTTTGAGATCTTCCATGGTATATTAAACAGAGATCCTCCAAAAGAACCCAATTACTTTAAATCATTCTAGCCTATGTGAACTAAAGACATAGAAGCAAAACTGACTTTCTGCTACTCTGTTTTGCAAACCTGATGCTGCTTTTTCCTTTGCTGAAAATCTGCATGTTTTCTCAGAGCCTGTTTCTTTCTCACAATAAACAATGCAAAGCCCTCCTGCCAAAAAAATGTCCAAATGCTAAACAGTTGCTATTATAGTCATTATTATAGCAGCAACTTTGAGCTGTGTGCTTTTAAATTATAATTATTTTTACAAAAGATTTTTGTGTGTCTTGATTGCAGTAATTATGATTCCATAGTAGTAAATGTCTATTTAAAAAGTCACGTTAGCTTACTGCTCCAGATAAATTAGTTTCCTTAAATGAACTTCATACAAATGAGTGGTTTTCTCTGTATTTATCTTGTTTGCTATACTAACAACAAACTAGGATGTATTAAACTGCTGATAAATTTTTGTTTCATTATAAAAATAACTACAGACAGAGATGTCAAATGAAAAGCAATGTTTTTTATGAAAATTGCTTCATGCAGAGAATTCCATATTCTAATTCAGAAATGTCCATTTCTCTTCAGTCTTGTTTCTCACTTATCTGCCTTTGCTTTGTAAGGAGGACCTGTCAAGAAAAAAAAAGTGGAGGAAAAGGAAGAGATAATCTGAGACCAGGCTAGCACATGTGCTAGTCATAAGCCTGTACCTTGTTAAAAGAATATCCAATATAAACAACAACACAAGATCCAAGAAACAGCCTTCTTCAACAACAGGTCTGGGAATTAAGACAGAAAACAGTTCAGTCAGTGGGACACCCAAAAATGGTGCTATTATCCCAAATCAGGACCCATTGCTCTGTTGCCAGCATGACAGGCAGGGATTGGAGGTCACGATTTAAAGTGCCCATGGCAGTGTGTACTCTCTGCTGGAGCATCCCCACAGCACTCTCAGTAGCTCTGTCGATTCACAAGCTACTGAAGTTTAGCAACTGATCATAGAAAAGGTTTTAAAAAAATAGAAATTGGGAAGAGTAAACGAAGAGGGACCTGAGCGACAGGGGGTAGCAAATTTCTGGCTCAAATGCCGTACTCTTTTGTAACTAGCCACAATGCTGTATTAACTTTTCAAACAAACCTGTCTCTCCCTCAGCACCCATTTAAGTGGTTGCCACTGGCTGTGGGAAAGCCAGGAAAGCCACAGTGTGCCGCCGTTTGCATCTGAAATGCTATCGGCTACCAACGAGATCCCATTCGATTTCTTACAATGACACAGCCCCATCCTATCCCTAACCCTTCCTAGACAACCTTGCCTATTCTTCGGTGAGAATCGCCCCATTGTACATACAGACATTCACATCCCTGATAAGACAGTTAGGGGAAAAGTTCATGAGCCACATCCTCTGCCGGTATAACTTCATTTCCCTTCCCCCTTCTCCCAAGAGTGAGTGCTGCTCTGACACCCCGTGTTGAAAGGAAACAAGGTTGTCTATTCAGCTGCAGTCAGACATACAGTGTGTGTTAGGGCCCAGACAGCCCATGATGCTGAGTGGAGATACTAAAGGTTCGTGTTTCTCTGCTGGGAATTTTCACAGAGCAGAAAAGGAATGCCGCCTTTTGTGTGTGTGACTTCCGACTGACTGCTGACAGAGCTCAAAAGCGTAAAATCACATTTATTCTCATGGCACAAGACCTCGAAATGCAGGGATAAAAATGACCAGGAGGATTTGTTGGTTGGCTTGAGTGAGCAATGTGAAGACTGTAATGGGACACTAAATAGAAACACAGAAACAGATCGACAGATCACTGAAGAATCGAAGTCCTGCTGATTAGATTTGCCTGTACTACATGTCGTTCATCCTAATCTGAGGCAAAAACTTTGTTTTTGAAATGTTTTTCATGGAATAGTAACATTTTCTAAAATGATTTAATCCTTACCATCAACAGAACATTTTAACACTGTTTTTTGGGTTTATTTTTCTTGAGAAATAAACATGACCAATGGTTTACAACATATCAAAGATAAAGTGAAATTCAGCGTAACCAGCAGAGGAAGTTTCCCCTAGAAGTGACCAAGACATGCTTGATTCATTTCATGGAGTGGTCTTAGAAGGCATGAACTGGATTCCTTTAGGAGAAACAAAACCAGATCATACAGTCTAATCATAAAAAGATGTTTGGGGCACTTAATGAGGTTAGAAGCAATTTAGAGTAACTCTCTTAAAGTGCAGATTCTTCAAGTGTCGTACTCAGAACCAGCAATGGATCTGCAGATCTCTTCCTGCAGCTCTTCGTGCTTGCTAACAGAACACAGCCTATGTCTCCATTGATGATTGTAGTGCACATGCTGGCCAAATTTGGCTGTCTTCACGTTTGGCTGGCCAAAACGGAGCTATCCATCAAATTTGCCTTTGATATTTGGAAAGAAACAAACACTAAACCTCAATTTCTCCTACTCATTTTAGCATACTCAAAAGAGCAAGAGCCAACCAAGTATCTCAGAAAGAAGACCATGCCATCATCCTGTGGAAATATTCAGGAGGCTAAGGCTTAACTCTGCCAAATATTTGCTTACTTGTATGGATTAAATTCGACCTCTTAGAGACTCAGCTTCTCCACTGATGCAACAGTGTATAATGGTAATAAACAGTTCTAAGCTGGATTGCAGCTTGAAAGGGAGTCATATATTTTCTTATTTTGTCCAATTTAATTGAAGTCTGGGACATATTAGCATGTCATTTACTATGAATAAACATATTCTTTCACAAGAATTTTACTCTAGTTTTACAATTGTACTATCAAAGGTATTTCACTGAGCTTCTAACTCAAAGTGCAATACTTCAGATATTCAGCCAGGATTAATTTATAGTGCTGGCTTATTAATGTGAAACCTGTGTTACTTTGAATGTTAAAGTTTATTCAGCTGGGATCCATGCAGTCTTATACCACATTTATTGCTATCTGGGAAATTAAAGGATTGTACAATTTGTTGCTTCATTTCCACTTTTTGCATTTGCTACAACTGGCCTCCCTGGGTTTTTGTTTGATAGCTCTTGTCAGCTGAAAATAACAATACTTTGTGTTGGAACAGCAACTTCCACTCTAATTCCTTTACTTATTTTACAAAGGCACTCAGATACTGTGCAAAGTACATTTACTGACCAACTTTGTCAGCCACAACCAAGCAGGGCTTGGGTTTGCCACAACACATGATTTCAGCTGGCTGAATCCACACTGCTTGGGAGGACGAGGTCCAAGCCATAACCAGTACTTGCCCTACACTTGCACCTCACTGCTTTGCAAGCCACCTGGGGCATTATCAAAGAAGGGCTGAAATTGGAACCCAAAGCACAGATTAGAGTGCTGAGCTAGAATGCCAACACAGGCAGACTCATCTAGGCCTTAGGTCATTTCTTGTCAATTTTAATGAAAAAAACCCACAAACCTACCACCCTGAAGCACGTAGAGATTATTTCATCTGTGTAAAGTTGGTGGTTGCACTGCTTCTCTGTGTTATTCTACAAACCATACAATGTTTTTGTATATTCTTTGCCCTGGCTGATTCAATCTAAAGTCTACAATGTGTCTAACTTCTAAATTGCTGTTCCTAGAAACTAATACCTCTGAAAATGCTACAGGTAGAAGAGCATAACTAATAATATTTTAAATTTGTCCTAGTACTAAACACCACATACTAAATCTCTTAAATCTATTGGATATATAAAGGGAAATTCCAGTTTATTTAATTACATGTGTTGCAGAGTGACACCATGCCATGAACTTATTTGACTCCTTTTTTGCTATCCAGAGATATCTAAAATACATGGTGTTTTATAATATAAAGGATAATACTCTTGAAAGTTAAAATCAATGAAATAAATGAATGTCAGAAGATGAAGAAAGGAAACAAGACAGGCAATTTTGAACATATTGCCATTAAAGCTCTTAATATTCTGTGTTTCTAAGAACTGTGTAATAATATCTGTTGTTTGCTGAGAGATAATAAAAGTATCACTGCTGAAGTTAAGCTGAGCTGTCTGACTGATTATTGTTTGTTTTCATTTTATCTCACTGAATCGTTAATTCTCCCACAGGATTATCATCGACTCCAGTATTAATGAAAGCATTAAATGATGATATACTTTTGGATCACCTCACTTGGGGCCTGACCCTGCCCTGTTAAGTCAAGTGGATCTTTACTATTCATATGAGCAAAGGGCAGAACTATCTGGGAGGTTTTGCAGAAAGAAATCCATACTCTGAAAAAGAAAGATCAAACGAGCAGATTGCTAGAGGGCAAAGGTTAGTTAAAAGGTCAGTCCTCATCTACAGAAAAAATAGTGAAAGTATTTAAAAACTGCACCACAAAGAATAAAAATGAGCTAGACACTAAGATGCCAGGTGCAAGAAAATGCAGCATGTGTTTCTGTCTTTGCAACACAAGCTGTCAATGTTTTCTCTTCATTTTTTAAGTCAATTCATAAATTAATTTAGATGTTTTCCTTCTTAAGTTATACACCAAAGATCAAGATTCCATGCTACACAAATCAATCTCAAACCTACATTAATCATAAGCAATTTTTAAATGATTGTTAGATTATTTTTCTATACTTTACATATCATTATTTGAATCATATTCAGATTGGAAAACACTTTAGCAAAACCATTACTCTGACTGTGTGGAAGTAAATCTGCTCGTAATTTTATTTTGCACCTAACTATTCTCTGTGTGTCTAGTACATAACTCTTTTTCCTGTATGCTTAAAATGACTTCTCAGGAAAAGAATTTAAAAGTCAACATAATTTATAAACAAATCTTTACAGATGAATATATGTAGATGAATTATATATGTAACATAAAATGATATAAATTTCAATTTACAATATTTTTCTTATAAGGAAATACTTTAAATCCTGTGAAAGACGTACTGAAATGTAATAATGGAATATTTTAACCTGACTTTACCAATGTTTAAAATGAAAGTGTTCTTCTAAAAAGGAAAGTACTTTAGGAATTCCCCTGACTCCCATCAACAAATACCATTTCAACAATGCAGACTTTGAAATGCTAGAAAAACTGTAAGCCATTTATCTCTCAAAAGTGGATATTTTATACTTTTCCCCTCATTCATTCATTCTTTCTCTGCTATTGAAACAGGCTGAATGGGGCTTGCTATCAGTGAGTTTGAATTGCCAAACAAGAGGCAAGTCCTACTATGTATTTTGAATATCTACAAGAAACATACAAAGAATTATAACTGATCATGTTTTTCTCTTTCCTTGATAATGCTCCAGTTGCTTCTGAAAGATAGGTCTGGTTCCCCACCCTGGGAAGAGTAGATCTTGAATAGCTGTCCTTAAGAATTGGAAAATACATGATAGCTTCTCACCATGCCTGTTTTTAGAACAAAGCAGCATGCTCAGATATTTTATCATTTACTTTGAAAAGCACGGTGATATTGTTATATAATTATGTTTAGGCTTTTCAGATGTCCAACCTGGAATGTCTAATGAAGAAGCTCTGCAGGCTCCCCTGCTCTGTGTGTGTGCGATCCCTTCAATTCTTCCCGGATCCTGATTTTGCATTTCTAACGAAGCTGAACCGACAAAGCGTGAAAGTGGTCTAAAAGGAAAAACAAAGAAAGTGACCCTGCTTTCACTCTGCCAAGACTAATCAATATTCCAGAAGCCCCGCTTTCCCCTCTCTGCTGATGTGTGGCTCAGGGTGGGTTGGTTTAGTCCTTCTGGTTTTTTTTTTTTTTTCCGCGGCGCTGGGCTGGCAGTCTCCTCCCCTTTCCTTAAGTTACAGTGATAGTAAATTGCCGTATTCCCGAGCACATGCGGATGTCAGGTCCCTCCCTGCCGCCCGCTCCGCTCCGCAGCTCCCTGCTCTCCGCCGGGAAGCCCCTGCTCCATCCACCGCGCTCCTAAGGGTAGGAAGGTCTGAAAAGGTGAGCCCCTCCTGTCCTCCAGTGCGGGTCCGAGCGGGAAACATTCATTTTTCACTCCCTGCCTTTGTATCTTAATTAATGCGATGATCCTTGTGGCTGCACCCATATTCTTCCTTGATCTTGATGTAAATTGTACAGGACAGATTAGCTGCGTTAAACATCCTGGAAAGAAAAGGCACTGCGAACGATCTTTCCTTT
>VZTZ01010925.1:236802-283176 GCA_013400955.1 Drymodes brunneopygia | reverse complement strand
TTTTTTTTTTTTTTTTTTTTTTTTAACAGAATGCTTGCATTATTCGGTCGGGAAAAAAATCCTGAAATCCTGCTTCCACGCAGCAGTCTTGTCCACGGTAGAACACTTACTAATTTGAATATTTAGCTCTGTCTCAGAATGTTTCCACTCCCTAAAGCGGCAAAGTTTATAGTGTTCTGTTAAAATTCAAGGGCGGTATTGCACTGAGGTGCCGGTCTTGAAACATATGGTAAAAACAGCAATAAAAAATCCATGAAAATGAACTTGTTACAACATGCAATTTCATTTAAAATACGCTGGCTGAAACCCCTGTGTATTTATACTTTAAGTGCTTCCTTAAAAAAAAAGAAAAGGTGTTTTGGCACTAAATTTATTAAAAATGAGATGTTAGAGTTGAACTGTCTATAAACAGAGACAGATTTCAGCAGAAGCACCTAATTTTATCCTAATTTATTCATTTCTAATTTCTTTTAAAAAGCATGCCAGTGTATATTAACTAAGACTTCAGGAAATGGGATTTTCAGTCTGAAAAGTACCTTTGAGGAGGCTCCATTATTTAACAAACTTATACCCAGCAGCCATCAAAAAAAACACCCCACCATCTAAAATGAAAAGTAATACCTTAATGAAAAGCTTTTAATATTGAAATAGTTTAAGGTTGATTAAGTGTGTGATTTCTTAAAGTCACACGTGATGTGGTTCTTGGGCTGTCCTGCACAGGGCCAGGATTTGGACTCCGTGATCCTGATGTGTCCCTTCCAACTTAATGTAGTCTGTGATTCTGTGATATATGCTCATAATTGCTATCAGGACAAGCTAAGCATTACTCTGCAGTGTGACTTGGTATTGCAGTCTGAAGCAACAAGTTAAGTGGGATGTTACTTCTGATGTTTTACAGATGTGCTTGGAGTAGTTTATGCAGCCAAAGGACAAATGTTATCAACATAAAGCTGTCAAAGGCATATCTTCAAAATAGTGGTTGAGGGATAACTAAACTGTTGCTGCTGCCTTTTTCCATGTGAAAAGAAGGAATTGAGCCAATGCATTCAATCATTTAAAAACATCTGAAATGTAGAACAATTTAAATGTAGCAGTTTGAGCAAAATATTTCTCTTCAATAGTTAATGTGAAGGTGAGCTAGAGTTTTTTTTCAAATAATAGTGGCCTGATAAAAATAACAAAAGCAAGCCTGAAAGATAGTTTTGAATGTTATAATACATTAAGTTGCTATGATTTGTTCTGATTTTACATTTATATATCAATAGCAAATATAAAAAAAAGTTACTCCTGGGTTTTACAACATGACAGCAGTTCAGGTTAATCTCTGAAGACATGGGACACTTATCTTATCAGTCCATATAATCCTTCTTTCAAAGTCATTGAGGTTTTGCATCAAAAACTGCTTAGATATTAAGAACAATACAAGTTTTACTGAAACATGAAGAATATTTCCTTCTATGTCAAGATATAGCTAATCATTTCTCTAAAATCTTGCTGCAATGTTTGATATTTCTTGTCTTGCAGGTTTCTCCAGTACTTCTCAGTGAAAAGAATCCTCCACTTTTCTGAAGGGTTACTGACAGAAGTTCATTATAGAAGAAAGCTTTCAGCAAGATAAATGACTAAAGGTAACGGAGAAGATCCAAAACCTGGAAGTAGGATGGAACGAATTCAACAAGGAGTCCGGAAACGTACACTTTTGGCAAAAAAAAAAGTGCAGAGCATAACAAAGGACGATGTTAAAAGTTATTTAATGAGGAATGCCTTTGTGCTCTTCACCGTTGTTGCTGTGATTCTTGGTGAGTAATTTGTTCAATAGGAATATTCTGTTCTCCAGTGCATTTGACAATGACGATGTGACTGGGTGATTTGCATTACAAATGAGTTCCCAAATTCTTCTGCACTGATAAGAATGTTCTGGCTTGGAGAATTTTGGCTTTGACAGCTCCTTGAAGTTTAAGGAAGAGCCATTAAATTATTCTAGTAATTCCTAAGAAGAATTTTGGTGAAAAAACCAACCAGAAGAGCTGTTTTATTAATTCTTCTCTTAATGAATCAGATAAAATAACTGAATTGAATATTTTCAATTGTATCTTTTCCTACCAAAGCCAGTTGTAGAAAAATGTTCAGGAAGTAACTTTTATTCATCTGAACATCAAAAAATTAACATTTTGAACAATGAACAGAAATTCTCAATGAATGAAATGAAGAGACATTTCTGAACAAAGGCATATAATAAATACAGCCTGTCTTTTCAGTTTTCCCATGATGAATGCAAACCTAAGTTAATTCTCCCTCACCCACTCACAATCTTACACATGCATCTTTCAATGCAATTTGGGCAACAATGGCAATGTTACTTATTCAAAGGACGGAAAGATAACACCTGATTAAATGCCTTTTAAGAGTATATTGAGAGGAATCCAGTACATCAAACAGCCTTTAGATTGGGAATGCACCAAAATGTAAATTAAAAATATTGCTACATACTTTGATTTAGCATTAGAAAGAGAATCTGCTGAGAAAAACATGCAATTTTTAAAACTAATTTTCCTTTAAATGATTACATGATCACTTAAGATAATTTTTCATTAACTAGAGATTTTCAAAGTGGCACCAGGTTTCATGAAATAACCACTCTTTACAGGGTGAGCAAGAACTTCATGGCTTTACTGTATGGCTTTCACTTTTCTCATTAGTTTAAAATATAAAATTGTGAATCTGATCATGATGATGAAAAATCATAAGTAAGCACCTAATGGTCTATAAGTAGGTCCTAATGTCCTTCATAATGCTGTTCTGTATAGATCTGCTTGCTGTGTTTCTACAACTCTTCCAGGAATTGAAATTTTAGAGCTTTACCATTATTGTTGCTTGATACCACATCAGCAGTGTTATTTTAAATTAATTTCATATTTTATGGTCTTTTTCTGGGAGACATTTATATTAATCTGCCTACTGGTAAAATAAAATATTTTGTTGCTAAAACAGTAATGTCAGTTTCTGATATTTATAAATAGTATTTGATAGTTAGTTTTTTTAATTCCGAAGAATTTTCTCAGTGTAAAAGACCCATTAATATCAGGGGTTAAAAAATTAGGTGTTTTATCTGCAGGGGTCAGAAAAGGCAGAGCAAATTAAGCTAGTTTTGAAACACTGTCCAACATAAAAAAAAATTCTTTGATTTCTACACAGCATGTGAAAAGTTTTTTTTCAATTTTTTCTCTGTCATCTACATTCAGTGGGACTCCCACAGATTTGTCAATGTAGGAAATGAAATGTGGACTGGACAAGTGTTTTTGCTGTTATTGCTGGTGCCAATTAATTTTAGGTAACTACTGACAGTCTGCCCACTACTCCTGTACCACCTACAACAGAAGATCAATAGGCAGTGGGACACAAGCTGGAGAATTGATGAAATGTGCAGCCTAGGATATGAGCTGGCTGCTCGAGTTCTGCCCATGAACCTGTAGACAAATCCAGTACAACATGTGGAAGAAAAAGTCTTATTGCTATCACAAAATGCTCAAAATTTTGCTTACATTTGTTATTTGTAGTGCAATTTTGCAGTACCTATATATAATTAGAACAGTAATTTCATGGTTAATAGATCACAAAGAAGTAATAGTTGAGGCTTTTGAGAGTTTTTTGCTGTTATGGAAATACAGAAGTAGTGAACAGACAGCTAAAGAGTTTGGGAAACACTCACTGGTTGAACTCCATCTGCGTAGTTTGGCAAGGATTAAATTGCTATCATCACTCAGTTATTTGGTGGTCAGTGGAAAATTAGATGGTGGGCTTGATCCCTTTCCTAGAGGACAGTAATCAGTGTTGCAGAATCAACCCACCAATTGGCACTACTGGCTCTCCCAGTTGAAATGCTTGGATATGAGTCTAGGTAGAAATCAAACTATATTCAGGCCAGGGCTGAACCATTTACAATAAATAATGCTTAATTCTCTGTAATCTAACAGACAGATGACACTTCTTAGAGCTGTCAGTCCAGAAGTTTTCATAGATACCAAACTCAGGAAAAGATTTTATTGAGAGAGAGCAGTGTTTCTTCAGAGACATTTCTTTCACATCTCTTTTATCAAGGGATAGACCTGAGAAAGCCGTTTTTAATAGAGCATTTCCTATTTCTTTGCTGAGCAGGATTGATTTTGGTAGAGGTTAAGTGCACAGGATCTTGTCTTAGCTCCCGTACTGTAGTTTATAGTGGGGAATTGGGCATGTGTCTGTGGAAACTTGCACTTTGTTATGAAGTAGGTAACTACAACATGCAATTTTTTCTGCTGTATACAGATATTTTGCAAATAGAGTGAGGTTTCTCTGTCATTCACATGACAAGGAGAAATATAGACATTTATATAGTCATTCTGCTGTTACTCAGATTCTAAACTGAATTCTAAACTAAATTCACTAGCTGCTACGAAACTAAGCCAATTACTCATTAAAAACATAGTGATGAAGATGCAAGAAATGATAATTCATGTTGAAAAATGCTTAGAACTATTCTCCATTATTCCCTAAAAAATGCATGGAATGTCCTTCAGACTACACCTTCAGCATAGGTAGGGTCTGTCTAGCACATTGTCATAATCATTGTTAATATTTTTAGTAAAATTTAAACTTTTTCAAGCCCTTCGAGAAACTTTGAGAAAAACATAGTCAATAAGTGAATTATGATGCAATTTTTCACATTCTTTTGTTCACATAAAGAGATTATAAACTAGTTTTCCATAGTCAGTCTTGTCAAGACCCAATAGATGAGAAAAATCATGTGAGACAAATTTGTGAGGCTGACTACTGGTAAATTGAGAATATCATGATGACCAGGAGCACTTTAAGGTAGCGTAGGGATCATGGTGGCTATTGGAAAATCTGCAGGAAGTCTCACGAACTTTGAAGTGTTAGCCAAATTACTGGCAAAATCTCAGGCTCTCCCATGCTACGCAGAATCATCATCATGTCCCCAAAAGCTCCTTCCTTTCAGATACACTTCCTTTATCAGCCTGTCTTCATTTTCATATTCCATTTTCTGAAAAACGGCACAGGAACCCAGACTCTGACTGGACTCTAAATGTCAAAGAATCTCCTGTAGGTTCTGAACTTGCACTGAAGGAAAGACCAAGACACAGAGAGCTGCTGAGGAGAGATCCTCACAAGCTGTCCGTAGAGAAATGCTGTTTTAATTGATGAGTTCAGTGAAATAGAGGCAGGTTGTGAAGCAAGTACTGTGAAAAGCAGTTTCTGCAGTTATGAGCTCCAATTTGCTTGCTAAAATCCTTTTGCCAGAGTTGCAATGTTGCAGTTGTTTGCTGGGACATTCAAGGGGGAGGGGGATGGATCCAGTCCTGCCTTCTGACTCTGTTTCCCCAAGGGAAGAGGGAATGCAGGCCTGGCTGTGTCATTGGAGCCAGGCTTCTGTAATTACCAGAAATCTCTCAATAGGTGTGAAACGTAGATAAGCCCATAGAACCTCTGTTCTGTAACAGCATGCACCGTGTGGAAGACTCCAAAACTTTCCAATGTGTTTACAAAAAAACCTAGTTAAAAGTACAGGAAGAAGAGATGAAGGCCTTGCCCCTCGTCCCTGAAGAAAGAAAGAAAAGAGATAAATAAAGCCTTGAAAGGATCTTTCATGACGCAGAAGGCAAAAACCCACAAGGCATGTACAATATCTGAACAGTGAAAAGTTGTGCAGAGAAGCAGATTCCCCTATCTTGGGAAGATTCCCTGTCTGAGCAACACTTTAAAGACCTAAGAGGTACAAGTCTGTGATACGTGGGTAGACAAAACTTTTTTGTGGGATAACACCCACAAAAACAGCAGCCTTGTGTGTTGAAGCAACTCTTTTCTGCTATTGGCAGATCTCTGTATTCACTTAAGGGTAAGGCTGACATACCCAGAGAAGAGTATTTGACCTCACTGTATATTGACATTGAACACTGTGACAATTCCTAAGGCAGCCTTGGTAAAATTTGCATGAGGACAAAGTGAAGATCCATCACTGAAGGAGAAACAGCTGTGGGTCCTGAGGTTTTGGTGAAAAAATATGTTAAAACATAAAGAGAGAAATTACACACACACAAAATAAAGAATAAGGTATATGCAAGAAAATCAAGATAGTTGGCTGCAGCTAAACAGAAATCAATTATTTTTATGTTGAACTGAAAGGCTGACTCTGTCTCAGGGATCTCCTAAGAACCTGCCTAACACAACTGATTTCTCATTGAGTGACAAAACCTTCCTAAGTAATATTCTGAAAAATTTGCTAATCAAAACTTTTTTTTAAAGTATAATGTAGTTATAATTTTGGAAGGAAAAAAAGCCTTAAGAAGACACCAAAACTCAGAGTGACGCTTAAAACTTCAAAAGACATTATTCTCTTCAAAAGAAATAAGAAGTATAGAAATGCAAAGAACTTTAACTCTGCTATTAAGAAGCCAGTGTTAAAAGTCAGACTGTGAAATACGAACAGTGTTGTAGTTGAACAGTTAGTTGCAAAATAAAATAATTTTAATATATTATCCACATTTCTTATCATTCTTTCTGGTGTTACTTAAATGAAACAACAATGGTTGTTGAACTGCCATACATGGCACAAAGTAGCAACAATGAACTTGGCTACCTTGTGATTAGCAATTAAGCATTCTGGAGAGAGAAGCTGTGCATAAACACACAGCAAAGATGCAAAATCTGCCAAATATTGACTTACTTTTATTCCAACGTTCTGAATTGTCAAATCAGTGGACTTGTGAAGCGGTGCTCAAAAGCAGTATGTCTGAATGGTCATAAAACAGTCCAGAGAAACATACATTCACTCCACTCTTCATACAGATTAAAAAAAGGCTGATTTTCTCAAAGTTCTCGAAGATTTTCTCAAGATTCTCAAAATTCTCTCTAGAATTTAAAAATAAATGTATTTATATAATACTGCTTCTTAGAAATCAAAATTCAAGGCCATCCTTGGCGAAATGCATGGCAGTAACTGCATGGGAGGGACATTTAGGATGTGGTTTCTCAGAGATTTTACAAGAAAATTTTCTGAATACCATTGGAGTATGGCCATCAGACTATCAGAAGATGTGTTACAACAGAAATAGTAGTTATCTCAAAGATTCTCAAGGAAACTTGTGTTAATACTAAAAGAGTTAATACTAAAAAATACTGTAAAGACATATCAACATTAAATAAACGAGTATTAGGGCTTGCCAACCCTTTCTATTTTTCAGTAGACAAGGACTATAATTGCTGTGGTGACTGCAAGGCAGCAAAAAATTATAAGCAAGATGCCAATGATTTGCATGCTGAGTAAATATTTAACATTGTTAGATCCTTATAAGCACTTGTAAAGCTAGAACAAGATGTCATTGGAGATGAAATGCTTTTGAGTTGGTCACAGTGAAGGTGTGGCTGAAGATGGTATGTTCAGTTGCTCATGAATTCCTGAAAATTTCATTCATTTAGCTTAAACTTCTCACAAAAATTCTTGAAATAGCCAGGCATCTGAAAGTTTCAAGGGATTGTATGATATCATAGAACAAATGTTTTTATAAAATGTTTATCTTTTTAAGTGCATTTGGAAAACTATACAAATAAATCCAATACTAAAGAGAAATAAACAAAGGGGGTAGATATTCTAGATGTTGTAAAGGCTGCTAAAAACCAGTAAGATATATGTGCAGGCATTGGCATAATTTGTACTGTACTGTAGCACAGACTTCAAGATAAGTAGCTGAGACATACTAACTTTTTTTTTATTTTTCATGCCTTGTTAAAGGAAAATCAGGTGTTTTGCAACCACCAGCTCCATAAAATAATCCATGTAGTCACATTGGTTGTGTATATCCTCTGACAATCCTCCCAATTCCTTCTGTTTGCTGTGCATTTCCTTAGGATTTTGTATTTAATTTCATTTTCAATTACAACCCAGTAACCTTTTGGTAAGTAAACTTACAACAGGGCAGACACTAAGATGCTGGAGTGACAGACAGACAACGGAGCTGGGGAAGGGTCTGGAGCACAAGTCCTGTGAGGAGCAGCTGAGAGAGATGGGGGTGTTTAGCCTGGAAAAAAGGAGGCTCAGGGGGGACCTTCCCACTCTCTACAATTCCCTGAAAGGAGGCCGTAGCCAGGTGGGGATGGGCCTCTTCTCACAGGTAACAAGGCACAGGACAAGAGGAAAAGGTCTGAAGTTGTGGCAGAGGATGTTTAGCTTGGATATTAGGAAAAATTCCTTCATTGGGAAGGAATGCCCTGGGAAGCAGTGGAGCCACCATCCCTGGAGATATTTAAAAGTTGTATAGATGTGGCACTTAGGGATGAGGTTTAGTGGTGATCTTGGCAGTGCTGGGTTAAGGGTTGAACTTGGTGATCTTAGAGGTCTTTTCTGTCCTCGATGGTTTGATGATTCAATGGGATTTAGCATATATTGTAATATATTTTTTCATAGTGCATTACAATTCAGTTTAACTGGAGCTTTGGAGCAATAAGGCAATGCAAGTGGTGACAAAAAATACTTGGTAAGGAGCCAAGAAATTTCTGCTTCCCATATCAGTTTCCTATCTCTGTTGTTCACAGAATATGCTATGGTATCTACAATGTATATTAGAGAACTACTAGGCTCCTCACCAAGAAGTCTTAAATTATTCATGGATACAACAAATGTATATGGTGTGGAGTGAGGAAGAAACTACGGAAAATAGTAAAAGAATAAATGGAAATTATTTCAGAGAAATTTTAGTAAATGCTGGATTACTGCATTTGTCCTGTCAACCCATCAGACTTGAAGTTGTATAGCCAATGTTTGCACTTTCAATCAACACAATGAAACCACAAGGTGTGTAGCCTTTTAAAATCCTTACAGGAGAAACTTATTTTGCTTAATGGTTTCATGAGACTTCTTAAAATAAAAGAGTAAAATAACAGGTTTGATGAGCTGTAAAACAGTGAAAAGGAAAATAATTAAATGCTGGAAAAGAGGCAAAGAAAGCCAGAAGAACAACAGGAGAATCAGGACAGTAACAAAACTGCTACTCATATTTCCTGGGTTTTCTCCCAAGTCCTTTCTTTTAGCAAGAGTTATATTCACCTTTTGAATTCTTGTTCAATTCTCTGCATTAAAAAAAATGCAATGCCTTGCTTGAAATTATACATGTCTGTATATTTTCTATTGGCATGGATAGAAGACCATAAATAGAAATGAACTGAAGAGTTACAAAGTGTGTGCTTGTTTTCCACCTTTTACTGTAACCTGGTACAACTGAAAATTGATTTATTCAAAACAAAGTCTATAAAAGATGGGGCTTACCATACACAAGGGCTAAAAGGAAAACAAGAGTAGAATTACTTTTGCATTACAGGACCAATGAGTGGGGAATTCCTGTGAGTACTAAGCAAAGGTAGTTGACAAATAAGTCTACTACATATATTTTGATGTATTTTTTAAAAATTTTGACTTGGAAATCCATACATTATACAGACATGGATGTGCAATCAAGTCCATCAAAGCCTAAAATGCAAGCAAAGGAAGCTGCCCATGGAATCCAAGTCTCAGGGCTTTTTAGTGCATGAGCTGGAGCAAGGAGACTCAACAGGGTAACCACACAAGTCCACGACCTAAGCATGTAACTGAATAAAACTTGCCAGGAGGAACACAGAGAGATAAACAAACAAACAAACAAACAAACAGGTTTGCATTCCTACTCCCACTCCTTTCTGAGTCAGGACCATGCCAGATATTTTCACCCAGTGGAGATCCAGAAGCATGGGTGTCCTCACCTTGGGAATGGTGTCAGCAGCACTTGAGGCGTTAGGTTATCCTTTTCCTCTCAAAAGGCAAGTTACAGAAGGAGGCAATTTCACCATTCCTTTCAAAGCTGTGTTATTAGGCAGAGGGAAATGTAAGATTTCCAAGGACAAATACATATGCCAAGAGAGCAAAAGGCAGCTTTGTGTTTGACCTAGTGATTAAAATGCTCACGTATAACAGGAAGCCCCAGGCTGTGAAGTGATCCTTTGAGCAAGAACAGAGACACAGGGCATCCCAAGTCATGCACAATGATTCTGTGCATTCTGTGTAAGAGTTGTGTTCGGTTGCTAGTCCCTCAGGACTTAGCCTGGAATTAAGCAAATAGATGTTTAGCTCATGGCTGTTCTGAGAAAAACACAAGCAGAAGGGTGAGTACTGAGGAGGCTTCCAAAGCAAATGGAGTAGTGCCCATTAACTTTATAGATTTCCAGAACTAAGCTTCTTTTATCTGGAGGGACTTTAAAGGTCACAGTTTGGACTCAGGTACATAATGTGTAATTAAGTATTATTCCAGGTGCAAGTTTCCCTGTGCCATTTTTGTGACCTTTAAGATATGAAAATTCTAGCATTCTGAATAACACCTGAGACTGAGAAGAGAGGTGTCATTACCTATATGGAGGCTACATCTAAATTAATAATCTAAGCTACAACGTATCTTTCAGGTGAGTTAACTCACAAAAAGTAAGGCATGATACCTCTTTTCAATCAACTGAAATGAAACGCTTCTGGAAATTCATGTTTTGGAAGAGGCAAGTAAAAGATATAGATGGGAGGTTCTATTTACTGATAGTTTCACAGTCATACTGAGGATTTTAGGTATGAAGTGCCTCATAATCAAACAAACTGAAAGCATCCTTGCTGTCTTTTTAAGAAGGTGGTCTTTTTAAGCTGTCTCTTTAAGAAGATGATTCTATGAATTTCAGCCATAAACCTAATTTTCCTATGGAAAGAATTGACTGAACAACAAATCAAACATAAAAAAGATGTAATGGTAAAGCTTACATCTAATTTAGCAAAAATCTTGTATTCTACAAGAGGAGGTGCTCCCTCTCAGTCTATCCAGGTTGTTTGCATGTCTCAGCAAAGTACTGGGCAAAAAAGCAATCTTTTAACACAGTCTGCCATGTGATATGTTCCATGATCCAAATAGTTCTGGCATGGGCATATCTTGATTCAACAAAACACTGAAACCTCAGTGTCAAACAAGTCATTTACAGATTTAAACTATCAGCACTAAGCTAAATTAACAGGTGGTTTTGTAGGAATTAAAAGTTGGACTAGCTCTATGATTTCAATGTCCTGCTAATGATGGTGCTAAACTGTATACCAAGACAGTCCAGCCTAAAATGAACTCTTTGTAGTGTGTGTCAAAGCTGGGATTAAAAAAACAAAAGCAACTCTCCATATCTAACTTCAAGATCTGTGTCAAACTACACTAGAAGTTCCTCAGAGTAGAGCTCTGTTTTCTGTGAATGTTTGCATGACGTTTTTTGTACCTGAGTGATCTGAGTCTCACTGTCTGTGATTCCTTAATGCAACGATATTGTAAAAAAGATAAAATATGGATGAGCGGCTGAAACCACTGTAGGGAAAAGTAGAATTCAGTGCTGGTAAGGAATCTGTCAGCTTCCAGCTAAGGAAAAGGTGGAAAGAAAGAAATGTAAAGGCAGGAAACATACACTATAAACTTTGAGAAAGCACCTTCCTTATCTGTTTTGATCTATATTTTATGGGAGTAAATACATTAACTGTAATCAAGAACATGAAGCAGCAAAGTAAAGCCAGGCAAAAAAGAAACAGTTATTACAGTATCTTTGTAAAGCACCAAGTAGTACCATAATTCCAAATAATACTTTGTAAAATATAATCTGACATATATTGTGAATGTCTGAGGTTTTGTATATGCATGGTAAGATATTATTCCTGTATGTTTATGGAATAATTTGCTATTTTTTGCGTCAAAAGTATTTTTTAATATAGCTCAGAGACTAACAAAAGTACGTATACTAAGCATAGTTTGTCTTTCAATGAAGTCTCTTGTCTGAGGATGAAATCAGGAAGAATGTCGCTAGTCCATTAGGAACAGTCTGCTTCAGTGCCATCAGTGAAAAAATCTTCTTTGTTCCAAATCCTCTACTAATGCCCTACAACTGCTTGTCTTAAAAATAAAATTTTTAAAAAAAAAAAAGGAGAGAAATCAAAGAGTACAAACAAGAGATAAATACAGAAACAGTTCAAGGAAAGCAAGTGAAAAAATTTGAAAAACATTTAAAGGCAAACAGAGAAGTTGAAGTTGGATAAAAAGAGAACAATTTTTTGGACGTGTTCTCAAAGGAACAAAATTACCTCCTAATTGGGGAAGACAGGCAAATGAGCCAAACAACTCAAAGAGACAAAAGGGAAAAAGTGTATGAGGCTAACACTAGAGCAAAGAAACAGCAAAGGACAAATTTCAGTGGTTTCTAAAAAGCCTTTTTAACAGCACTCAGAAGCTGTAATATTCTCACATTTGGTGTCCAGTTTAGGCAGCATCTGTTCAAATGGTGGTTTTGCTCATTATTTAGTTACCTCAGTTCTTAAAACTTCAGACTCCCCTTTCCACTTGTATGCTTTCTGTCCACAAAATCCTAGGAGGAGATGCTGTCTCTGCTAGTAAAGGCAACATGCAAGTGCCCAGCCACAGCTATAAATGTGTTTCAGAAATTCAGGCTCCTCCAGAGCTGGGCAGAAGGTGGCAGGCAGAGTTTTTTACTGACTTTGAGAGATACGTGGGAATCCAGTGCCCATGTATCTCTGCTAATCTGGCTCTAAATGCCCACAACATATGTTTATTATAAAACACCTCTGCATCTTTGCAAATTGTGACTGAATACTGATGTTAGAAGTCTGGTGTGGGTATTTTTGGGAAATAGTGTCTCTTACAGGATAAAGCAAACCTTCAGGGTCAGGTTCAGGGGGCAGGTGTTCCTGAGGCATTGTGGCTGCAGGGCTGTGGCTCTGTGTCTCCCCAGCACAGCTGTGGGCACCACAGTACTCCTGCAGCACTGAGCAAAGGTAGCACACTGACATCTCTTCTGATGCACTGGACAGTTCTCTGACATCAATATCAGTCTTACTTTGCTGTACACTTGCTTCTCTCTGGATCTTTTTGCAGATCACAGATCCTTTCTGAATCCCAGTCATGTCTAGGGTATCTAGCTCTTTCATTATTTCACCCATGACTCCTCTCACAGTATGTCTCAGGCAAAGTAGAGGTAGCTGCTTGTGTCCAAATTAACACATATTCCACTTTAATATAGATTCTAACAGAGCAGCTTGGAGCACAGGTCCTTAATCTTTCTGCTGCACTGTCATCATGCAGTTAAAATCTAGTATTTACGTTCAACAAAATGGTTTCAAAGGGAACATACCTTCCTACCTACATAAGGAAAACCAGAAAGCATGGGGTGGGGAAGATAGGCCAGGTGTACCAGGGGGTGAAGATTCAATATAAAATTATGGCAAAAAATTATGAAAATCAAAGTCAGGCTGAGCAAATTGTGTCATTCTTGTGACAAGCAAGAAAAGAAATTAAGAAAGGGATTCTGTTGGCACCCTGAAGTATTTCTTATCACTAGAGAAATAATTTACCTGTTTGTCTCAAGTAAATACAGTTGTGGACTTATCTGAAACTGGCTGTTAGAAGAAGAGGTGTCAGAACAAAATGGTAAATTAAGCAGATACAAATGACCCAAAGAACAAAAGCAGTCATTCCAGAGCTCTGCAGGAATGTAGGAATGAAATGGCTGTGTAGCTAACAAAAATATACGATGTCCCATTAAACTGGTAGAAGCCTGATTCCCTTCATGGCTCTTGCCCAGTTGCTGTCATAGAACAACATGTTATTTGCTTGCTGGTTACAAGGTTTTCTGGAACTGGACTATTAACAGCTATTAGTGTAGAACACCTAAACAGCTAATCCTACTCAGCAAAATATATTTTTTTCCAGTCATTTTTGAAGTTTTTTATTCCCTGCTGGAAAACAAAAAGTAATCTGTACCTCATATATTAAAGGAAAGGATATTGTTACGTACCTCATTTAACCGTGTTCTGAGATTTAAAGTAAAAAGCAGAAGTGTATGTAACTCTCAGTGGTGTGTTCTGATAGAACTGGCAAGCACTGATAAAGACAAAGCAGCTCTTGCACCACCATTGATATAACACACAGTAATTTCCTCTTGAAATATGTTTAAATGATGTTTGGTCAATTGAGAGCACAACTGACAGGATTTTGTACTTCTTACTTGAAAATACAGCAGACATCATGGTCACTGTAAAAAATATAAATTTGGTCTAATATGGTCTTAATTCCTGTGTGATTCTGAAATAAGATAGAGATCAGAAGTGCATGAGAATTTGTTTCAATAACTTAGACTTAAAATAATGAATTATTTAAAGTAATGAAAAAGCAATCCTCTCTTTTAATTAAATTTATATATTTGTTCCTTCTAAGCAGGCCAGCAGGGTAGACTTAAGCTTCCCCAAAGTTCTTGGATGAATCTTTAGATGTGGGTAAAGCCCCATCTCCCATCTTCTGAGAGTTATGGTTTGGGTTTTTTTTTTAATTGATGTATTGTTTTAAACTCATGTGTAAATGTGCCACCCATTTCATATCTGCAACATACGAACACAAAGAGTCGTGCGAAGCAGCCCTTCACTATTGTGAAACCAAGGCATTTTTGTGACACAATTAAGAACTTCATTTTCTCCAATGAGGAATTTGAAGCCCATTTTCAAATTCATTTAAGGAAATTGTGTCAATTTTTTTTTTTAAATCAGCCATCTCCATAACGTATCTGTTCTATACAGGATTTTTGTCTTGCTACTTCAGACCCTGATTTTATTGCTTACCTCATCAAGCTTTGTTTTTAATCCATTTAAGACATTTTACATAGAAGGCTGTGTGGTTTTTTTAGCCATACAAGTATATCCATGGTTTTTAAAGTCTGACATGAAGATTTTATTGCTTCCTTTCTGGTACCCAACATCTAGAAGTGAAGACCACAGGCCATTCATCAATGTGTTCCCATTTTTGGAATAAAGAGTTCCAAATCATAACTACCAATCTGCCATTTCTATTCCATTACTCTAACTGCCAGAATTAGTCTCACCTTGTGCTCCTTGCAAATTTTAAATCCTCTCTTCACTGTATTCAAACATACTGAATTTTATTTTGAAGATCTACATTGGTATAAAACCAATGCAATAAAATGGTTTAGCTCGTTAGATTGTTCTGATTATCATCAGGATTAGCTACGATTAAATTTTTCTATAAACTTAACTATATTACTGACAAGAACACCTCAAAAATCCTTTTATAACTCTAAGCTCATTTGCTTTTTCATTATGAACTATATAAACTATTTAACAATAAGCAGGCACTAAAGCTTTTTGTCCAGAAAAAGCCTAAATGCTGTTGATAAATCTACTCTTTCCTGCAGTGCAGAAATGGTACACTATTAACCATTTGAGAAGCTAGGCTCTGATAGTGTTGATTATTTGATCTTTTCTGTTACAAAGGGTACACAGAAACCTGCACAACAGGTTGTGGGAGCTTGTTTCACACAAGTCTTTGTCTCATTACAATTTTCAGAATTAACCTGAAACTTGAAACTTTTACTGAGAAAGGCCAGTTCCAGTATGCAATCTTCCCAGTCTTGGTCATGAAGGGGTCTAAGCACTAAAATTCCTGCCACACACAAATTAACCTTCCAAAGGGTTAGTACCTCCTGCCAGGTCTTGGTCCAGGACTTTATTTTGATGCTTTGTCATTGTGTCTGTTTTTAAATCACCATTATATGCTGCTATGTCACTATTTCAAGTCTGTGATTTTTGGTTCTAAGAAGCCAGTTCAAAGAAGATAAAGTTACTTTGCCAAATTTGACTTTTCTGTTTCAAGAATTTTGTTAATTAAACTTTGTCAAATGGGATATTATGCCCACTATCTAGTTATTCAAACTCGAAACAGAAAATAAAGTTCAATCTTAATTTATTCTAAAATGGAAAGGGACTGGTAAAATCATACTGTTCTGCATTCATTATTAAACCCTACAATGAGGAAATAATTTGCTTACATTTCTTGTTCTGTGTGAGCACAATCAATTTTCAGAAATATCTGTGAAACAGCTACTCCTGTATCTGTATTTCAAGCAGGGAAACTGAGTCAGAGAAAGGTTCTCATGTCTTGGGCATGATTGCATGCAGATCAATAGCAGTGCTAAGATTAAGGCTGAAGAATTAGTAGCTGCTGTGTGTTGACCCATTTCAACATAATACACTACCAGGGCACATTTTTTTTCACATTACAGAAATTCTTTCTGCAAACTGCAGCTATGGGAAACCCTGTAATTATGCACAGAGCACATTAGGACAAAAAAAGCCAATAATTTTTGGCTCAACAGGTTTGCATGGAACTTCAGAAACTCACTCTCACTACCAATAAAATTCATTCAAACAACCATCTTAGGTCACTTTGTACTGCTTGGATGGTAGTGGGACAGATAATCGAGCCCTTATAGCATAGCATAAGGACTAGTTCTTATAGGAGCCTCAGAAACCCTTACCAACCTCAGTGAAGCTTTGTACTACTGCAGGGATTAATTCATGTGGAACTAATTGCAGAACTGTGGCCTAAGTAAGAAACTGGTCTAGCTCTATTTGCTTGTTACCCAGTTGTCAAAATGTAGTGCTCATTAAGTGCAGAAACAAAAGGTCCAGATGGATTCTTTATATCTGAGAAATGTGTTTCTCATATGAAAAGAAAATAATGAGTAACGCAGCAGCAGAATTTAAAACTCTGTTGAAAAGAAGGGAAATGCTTAGGGAGGTCTTTTAAACAGGAATAATTCAGAGGCCCTTTCTCTGTGCATTTTATGATGTAATTTTACCCAAAAAAAGAACAATTTATGCAAAATGCACTTCAGCTACCTGAGACTCCTGAATGAGACTAAACCAAATGCCTTCTAGTCTTGCCACGCTCTTCCACAACACAAACCCATGCTTGCTGTCGTTTGCACTCTAATTACTCTTCTCTCTATACAGTAACACTGGTCTGTTTTCTGCTCTACACCAGACATTTCTGGACTCCTCTAGCTTAACCAGCCTCCTGAAGTCCCTAAACCGTGATCAAACAGAAGTCACTAAATTGAGAGTTACAGATGTTTCCTTTCACCAGCAGATGTCAATAACATAGTGTAGGAGGCATGACAGCATATTTTAGTCAGCAAAATTTGGCATGAAGATATTATCTGCTCTGTGGAAATACCAATCAAAAATCTGACTTTAAATAAAAGCAAAACCATGAAGTGATTAAGAATTGGAACTAGTGGTTGTCAAAATTGTTCAATGTTACAATATTTTCAGGATATACTCAAGTTCCAACAAGATCTAGAATGGAGCTGGAATGCTCTGCTTCTTAACATGACTGAGAAGAAGTTTCATAAGAGGTTTCAGGAAACCTGAGTCTGCCTATCTTACAAAAAGGGCAATCCCACTCTTCTCTAAGGCACATATCTATCTGTGAAGGCACCAGCACCTGTGTAGTCATACAAAATAATTGCCTCAGGGAATTGGCCTGGCTGAAAATTAACCCAGTAAAATAAATTCTTTTGCTGCAAACCCTCTGTGGTTTGCAGCAGGATCAGTTCTTCTGACCCAGCTTTCTACACAGTCACAGTTAATCCATATGCCAGTACTAGACAGTGGGGAAGAACATGGAGTCATGAAAGGGAAGGAGAGATAATTGAGTTTCATCATCTGTATGGTTAATTGTGTTCCAGATAAAGCCATGTGTTATTTGGCTGGGTGTAAAAGTCCTCCATCAGATAGGCACCAAGCCATTTTACAATTGCAAACTGCAACTGGTCATGTCAGCTAACCAAATAACTAAATAAATATGCAAACAAAGCAGTTGGTGGCAAATTACAGAACAAAATCTTCGAAGCTGTAGCTGGGAAGTTTAGGTTGCTACACATGAGCCCATCTACAGCTTCCATTTGTAAATGTATCTCAAGCATCATCTATTGTTCCCGGCAAGATAAATGGATCCAGGCATTACCTTGCTCCTGGTCCTCAGGCATTGAAACCCAATCATCCATTTGGCCTTCCAGCCCTGATTATCTGCTTCTTTGCAAGTGAGAGTATTCCTGAAGGTAGGTGTGTGTAAAAATGCTTACCTCCTGCTTCTTTTTGACTGTGAAAAGACTAAACCACAAGGGGATTCTCAAATATGTCTGTCCTGGTTATCTCCTTCAATCTGAAGCACATCTGCAGGATCAGGCTCCACAGAGTAAACAGGCATGGACAAGACTTCTGAAGACTGGTGGCTAGTATGTATATGCATTGCATACATGATTACTCAAAATCCCAGAATCCAAGATGCTTGGCTGCAGTAGCAGGGCTTGTTTCATTTTCATTAGCACTCAAGATATACCTTTGACAGTAAAAATATCAGCACAAAAGTCCTTCTGTCCTGATTCTGGCCAGGAGAGGGTTAATTTTTGCATTAGCCAGGAGGGGGTTTGGCCAGGACCCAGAGGTTATTCTATACCACCTGATGTCATTTTTGGGGTCAGGGCATAAGAGCCCCTTCTGGATCTTGGAGCATGTTGGGGATTTCTGCATGGTGAGCACTTGTCTGTGAATCATTCACCTCTTGTACACTTTGTTATTAAAATTATTACTCTTCTTTTTCTTGTTTCATTGCTGTCTTCAGTAAATCAGTTTTGTCTCAATGTATGATGTATACATTTTGTGCCTCCAGTTCTCCTCTCTATCCCACCAGAGGGGGAGGGAGCAGGGGAGCAGGGGATGGAGCAAGCTGTGTGTGGTTTGCAGTGTTTTGCTGGGAACACTGAATTTGGAGCACTGTTCCTAAACCCTGACAATAGCTTAAAGTTTTCAATAGGGCTACTCATAGTAGCAGATGGTACTGGAGAAAGTAAATCAGTGCAGTAAAAACCTCAAGTTACAATTAGATATGTGCAGTAAGTACTTTACAGATGTTAATGTTCAGATTACTACTACTTCAGAATGCTACTACTTCTTTGAAAGACTGAGCAATGGTCTCTTTTCCCTCCCTACAGGTGTAATCCTGGGATTTTCTCTTCGACCATATAAGATGAGCTATCGGGAAGTGAAGTACTTTTCGTTTCCAGGAGAGCTACTCATGAGAATGCTGCAGATGCTGGTCCTGCCACTAATTGTATCCAGTTTAGTCACAGGTAAACAACAATGAAACAAAACCAAACACGTCCACATTTTTCTGTTCTTTTAAATCATTTCCTACAGATGCACACACCGAAATCTAAAAAGTGAACATTCTATGTCCTAGAAGTGGTAAAACCAGCAGAAAGAAATAGCATTGCTATTGCTGCTTTGTAATATAATAAGGCAGTGTAATAAGGGGTTTGAATTAATATACAGAGAAACTGAGAGATGCTTTTCCAAATTCATAGACAGACTAGCTGTGCAAGCTGTTATGTAGCTGCTATGAAGCTGACTCTGTACTCCATTCTCTTCTCTTACTTCCTGAACAGATATTTCCTTCACAATATCCTATTGTTATCAAAGACAACATATCTCAAAAACACAGTGCCAAAACCCAAGAAATTTGAAACTGTCGATTGTGGTCAATAACACACATCTGTAACCACAGATATGCAAAACATCTGTCTGCCTCCTAGTCTTCCAGCAACAGAGTAGAAAAAATGGGTTCCTATCACAGAATGGTTTGGGTTGGAAAGGACCTTAAAGGGCATCTGGTTCCAACCCTCCTGCCATGGGCAGGGACACCTTCCACTAGGGCAGATTTCTCAGAGCCCCATCCAGCCTGCTCTTGAACACTGACAGGAATGGGTCATCCACAACTTCTCTGGCAACCTGTGTCAGTGTCCCATCACATTTCCAGTAAAGATTTTATTCCTGATAGCTAATCTAAATTTACCTTCTTTTAGTTTAAGCCATCTCCTCTTCTATAACTACAAGCCCTCTTATAGGCCCTTCAGGTAATAGAAGGTGTTCTAAGGTCTCTCAGAAATCTTCTCCAGGCTGGGCAACCCCAATGCTCTTAGCTTGTCTTCATGAGAGAGGTACTTCAGATCATTTTCATGACTTCCTCTGGACCCACTCCAATGTGTCCGTGTCTATAGATGATAGATGGGGTAGAATGGAAAGTTTGGAAGGAGCTTAACTCCATCAGTTCTGTTTTCTTGTCTTCTGGTCAGCAACTCTATTAAGCTTGGAATCCTCCTCACCAGGTTGTTCCTCTAACTAGTGGTATAATGTTTAATTTCTTATGATGATGTATGCCTTGGCATTCCACCGAAGTTTCATTTGCGATGAATGTTTAGGATGTACCTGTGATTTATTTATTTATTCCATCAATTATCTGAAGAAAAGAAGGTATAGATTTTAGTCTATCCACAAATCAGCTTGGAGAACCTAATCAAAATCACCCACTGTGCATTTCTAGGACCTAAACAAACAGACTACCTTGGTTGACAGAGGCTCCAGAGACTATTAGTTGTTCTCTATTTAATTGATTGTCAAATATGCTAATATCAAGATCTCTTAAAAATGCAAATGAGCATAGACTCACATCTTCACAGAAACCAAAGATTGTATATACAAGTATAAGCTGTTACTGCAGCTGCAGAAAACTAGGGTATTCACAACTACAAAATCATTTGCCTTCTCATATTTCAAGATAAAAGTGAAGTTTGTTTCTGTGCTACACACTATATGGATATTGAAAGTTAAATGAACACTGAAACTAGGTAGTAAATTATAAGTTTTGCAGGAGAAATGATAGTAGGTTTTATTTCCAACTACTGCATAATTCTGTTACATGTCATACATTTTCCGATCTTCTTGTCCTTCTCACCTGCAGAACCCCCTGGATTGGTGGGACACTGATAGAACCACTAAAAGTAGAAAAGGAGAGATATTCACCCTTTGTCAGTGTCAACTGAGACTGGCACTGCTTCTCAATTTTTCAGGATGAATTATTGCAGGAGAATTTTTCTGATGGATTCTCAAATCCTTATAACTCTGTAATCATATTGGTTCTCTGAGAAAGCTCAAGGTAAATCAGGAAACCAGGTAGATCAACCTATACAAGGATTTGAATGGTTTTCCATAATCTAAATAGAAACACTTTGCTCAGGTTAAGATCAGCAAATCCATCTTAGGGGGTCACAAGCAACACAAGGAGCTGGACTTTAGATAAAACAAACTCAATTTGCTGTGTCAGCAGAGATTTTGTGAAATATCAGAAAAATGAACTTCTGAGTAATCCTATTCTGAAAAGAATCTTCATTCTCTGCATTCAAACAATACCCTTCTTTTTGATGCGTTTTTCTTTCCCTTTAAAGCCCTTTATTCTTTTTTTATGCCCTTTTTTGTCATAACAATCATTTCTTTATTACAGAAAGGCATTTGACAAAGCAAAATCTTCTCTATCAGTAAGATTTGTCCTATTGTCATAGAAGTGCCTTGTAATATTAAATGGATTGTACTTAGAGTTCCTTTTGAAGTAGAGACAGTAATTGTCAAGGTGAATAACAATATCTTAAACTTCCTTAGTTGGGTTGGGAGCAATCAGAGAAAACTCAATGCAATTCACAAATGACAGATTTAATTTCTTTTTAAAAATCATTCAATACAACATGACTATGCCTTTTTTCATGAGAATAAAATACTTTTCCAAGTTTATTCCAAAAATCATGGAAAAAAACCTGTTTTCTACATTAGCAATACCTCATTTAGCATACAAATTGTTTTTGCAAAAAAGATGTTTTTACATATTTGCTGCAGAACTCTCATATACAAATGAACCTATAGGCATTAGTGAATATCCAAATAATAATTAAATATGACCCTTGCAGGTGTACTGTGCAATTTTTTGTATGCTTGGATTCTTTTTTTACATTGTATAGGATAATTCATTGGATAAAAGTCTTACACTTCTCAAGTCAGTCTTAAGACCAGTCAGTATATTGGAGGCAAATCTCTTATTTCCTGTATTTTGCTTGCCAAAGCAAAGTGGATGCCTCTTAACTCTTAAAGTGACTCCTCCAGGTCTTCATGTTGATAACATACTTGTTTCTTCCAATTTTCAATTATTTGAATAAATATTTTGCTGTTTACAGGAAAGACAGTGTCTCCTAGATATGATATTGTGAGTTTCTTTTTGTATTTATGCAATTGGGATGGATGTAACTGTGGCAAAACCATAACCTATGGTCTCTGTGGTATTAGAAGTAGGCTGGGGATGGTTACATTCCCTTGCAAAATTTGTGAATGTCAAAGAAATTAGAACAATAAAATCAAACTAATAGTTTATGCGCTGTTATATAAATAAAAGATAAATTGAGAAACTGAAGACTTCTGCAATTCAGGTAAACAGTTCTGATGGTTATTCACAGACCTCAGGAAAACAAACTCTCCAAGGTGAAGTCAACCCAGTCATATTTCTTTACTCCTGGTTTCTGTATTTCATGAAAGAAGCAATGCAGAATCACATTCAGGGGTTTAATCACTTTTGCCTCATGACTTACCCTTACTGCACGTGGTTCAAGCAGGTATGCAGCTTTCTCCATGAGATTCTATCTTCTGATGTGTGCTTTACCAGGCATGTACTAACTTCTGCTTGGGAGAAAATGGAGGTTATTTGCATACCATTCACCATCTTTTCATGTTTATAGGAAAATATTATTATATGCATGTCTGTATTATTTATTTTTGTGGTCTAGACACACATTCTGTTGCATACTCCATTATGGGCTTTATTGTTGACAGTCTTTAAAATGAGAAGACTCCTAAGTCATCATTCCCAATTGGGATCTCTTATAAAGTCAAAGGCAAAATTAAAACATGTTATATGAGAGGAAATATAAATAACTGAATAAATAGATTAAATTGCTATTTGGATTGTATTATGGCCAAGTCTTTAATATGGATTTAAATATGAATTCCTATACAAAGTGAGGGCTGACAATTTAGCTCTGTTTCTGTTTTGAATTTGCAGCAGTTATAGGAGAAAAAGTATTTTATGCTTTCTAATTTCATTACAGCTTGAAGCATCTGACATGAAAATTGCTTGACATAATTGTTTTAAAATATAAGTTGTCCCTAAGAGGTTTATAAAATAAATATATATGCATATGATAATAATTCAATTCATCATGAAATAGCCAAAGCCAGAGAAAATTGCACCAGCAACAAGAGTACTATGATTAACATTTTTGAGCTTTTACAGCAAGAAGATAATGAAATTGAATTTCCAGTCCTTAAAACTGGCCCACAAGCTTTTTTCTGCATGTTTCAGTTATTCACTGAGTATAATGTTGTCAGAATGAGATATCTTTTCTTGACACAAACATTTATTTCCTGAAATCCTTTCCAAGAAAATGATTCACAACCAGTCTTTACAAAGAGCATAGTTTTAACATCGTATTAGTTAGAAATATTAAAGCTAGAGAAATTTTGTAAGGGTCGTTTGCAAATATTTTGCACAGTTCTAGTCATAGTTCAGTTTAATAGACTGATTGCTTCTCCTTCCACAAAATTTTGAGAGCTTCAAATTTAGTTTTACAGGGAAAACTACTTTTAAATGCAAGTGAACTGGTATTACATTCTGTGCCATTCTTTCAAATATCTTTGTCTAGTAAATCATAGCAAAGCATGAAAAGCCCATTCAAGACCTGACACTAATTTTTGCTGCACATTGGTGAAACAGTAAGTCTACAGTGAGACTAGGAGTATAGAAACAGTGAGAATGAGGTCTGCTGGCTCACCAAAGATTATTCAGCAATTATAGAATCAAGCAAAGACCCCATATGTGAATACCAGTACAACACACTGTGCACTAGACAATACTGGTTGTCTGAACTGTTAATGGGAGTAACTAACATTGGTGCAACTGAGTCTTAATCACTTACCAGGATTTTGTGTGCAAGATTCTGTACAAACACAGACTGTGAAACTCCTGCCAAAAAAAGAATGCTGTGTGGAAAAACAGTTTAAAATAATGAGTACAGAAGATTTACTTCAAATGAGAAGAGCATTTTAATATGTAGTTTGTATAATATCTTATTTTATATTTGCTCCCCTTTCTAATTCAAATAATGATGTAACTGTTGTTAATGGAAGACCCAGAAACTTCCCTGCCTCTGTAGAGTTTCAATAACACTCAGCACCACTCAGTGCTGCAGGAGACACAAGTGATTTTGTTTGGGGCAGACTCAGACACACAAGGTTTTGTCCTGAAACTTTATCAAAATATTCATTGTAGTTACTGCTATAAAAACTATAGAAAGTGTTGACAAAGAGCAGAAAGCTGGAATTTTCATGAATGGAATCTTCTTAAGTCACTTCAGAGGTGCATACTATGATTTTGAGTTCAGCTATCAAAGGAATGCAATGAATGGAACCTGTTAAAAATATCCAGTAAGGAATAAGGTCTATCCCCTCAATGAGATAAAAAAAACAGCTAACATGCAGCTTGTAGCAGCAGTTGCTTAAAATTGCCTACAATAAGCAAGGGTAATGTTCAAACAACTGAACTTGACGTAGTCTCCAAGTCACTCCCTTACCTAGGTCAGGAAAAATGCAGGATCTGGACACAAACATATTCTACTGCAGAAAAGCCAGTTTTTAGCCAATGCTACTTGTAGATATAAAATATGGAAAGTCAGTGCTGTGACATGTTGTATAACCTTAGGCAAGTCATGTTTCCCTTCTGCATCTCTGCTTTCTTTCTCCCTTCAAATGTACTGCTGGTGAAGTGTTGTTTGGGTTTTCTTGTGGCTACAAGGCAGAAAAGAAGATGACTAAATGTGATGGAAATTTTAGTGAAGACATGTAGGTGAACTTGTCATAGCTCAGCAGGTCCATATAGCTATTTTAGGTATAATGATGTTCTTAAACTAGGCTGTATGACAGGGGACTGGGATGCAGTGGCTCAGCCTCCCATATCCAGACAGCAGATGTAAAATGACTTCTGTAAAGACATAAATCTAGAAAACAGTCTAATGTTATTAAACTTAAGAGATTAGGTTTTATATTTGCCTTTGTAACATTGCAATGAGACAGTAAATGATCCTCGAAGAGTAACTAGATGCAAATGCTATGAATCATATCAAACCCCTTTCCTCTGTTCATTATTATTTTTTTTTATTTTGACAATAGTAATCTCCTTTATTATCATCATTAATTTATAGCAGTAAACATAAAGGGCCAGAATTTTGTATTTTCTCTTCTTAACCCCTCACATCAGAGCACAAAATAGGGAGGTCTCATTAAGGGACCTGTGCATCACCTCTTCAAAACAGAGGCTATGAAACCAGCACGTGTCTAGGTTTGTTGAAACAGGATCCATATTGCTTGTAGCCTCTAAGTAGTTCCAGTGCTCTCCTGTCTAGTGGCTGGCAAGTGTCCTGTGGAAAAAAGGCTGTCACCTACTACAAGGTCCCAGGTGCTGTCTCATATCAGCTACAATATTTATGGTAATTTCAACAGATGGAAAGTCTCTCATTCAGGCAGAACAGACCAGTGGAGCCAGTTACTGTTCTCCCAGGGGGGAAAAAAAGAGGAGAGACCTAGCAGTAATTCCCTTCAATTCATTCTGGAAGAACAGATCCATAACCAGTGCCTGTGAAACATCTTAGTACTCACAGTTAAGTTGGGAGGTAAAAACATTAATAAAAGTCAGTCTTACACTTCCGTGTTTAAGAAAAGTTTAAGAGGTACAGCACTCCTGAATCAGTTCATATAGTTCATAGAAGAAAACCAAGAAGCAGTTAAGCAGTGTTTGGTCAGTTTAGCTGGTCACCAGAACAATGAATCCATTTTCCAAATTCCAAAATTTGGCACATTTCCTAATTTTGCAAAAATTCTGATTTTTGTGAGGTCTAAAGAAAGAATTTAAGAACCAGAGTAATAAAAATCAACAAAATCAAAACCCACCAAGTCAATAAAAATTTTTACATTGCTCTCAGCTGACTCCAGCTATAGGGAAAATAATTAACAAATTCCCTCTGAGTAAAGCACTTCTTGGATTGTCAGTGCATTTGAGCTGCCTATGTATTTTTATTGAGATCTGTCTACCGAGGAATCCTGTAGACATCTCCTGTAGTAGTAGTCCTGCTATGAGCAGCCAATTCATGGACATCCTAGAAGTGTATTATTTTTTCATTTATGCCTTTTTTTAATGCATAAAATATTATTTTAAAAGTAACTTACCTTTTTTTTAGGCAACTCTTCCCTCTTTCTCCTTCACCCAAAGCTTTATAAGCACATCAGCATTGCAAAAGCTGAATTGCATGGCAGCTTTAATTTTATGCACTTGTACATTTCATGCACACATGAGTTCATGCATTCATGTAGATATTTGCATATGCAATTTACATAACTACATGACACAGTTATTTAATTTGAACATCCACACACTTTTTTGCACAAATAAAGGAAAACTCATGCTTTGATTTGTGTGTGTCCAAAATAGAGACTGTCTTAAAGTGTGGGCATATGAATTGCTAAGTTAGTAGAGATCTAGTCATCTTCTAAACAGAATATCCTGTCTGGTTAAAGAACCAACTGAAGAAACATTACAAATATTGATCCATGTTCAGAAACAGTTTCATCTCAGACCAGCAACTTTATGGTAGACTCAGGCCAACAGCAGCTAAAAATATACAAACATTAATCTGTAACATAACTATTTTAAAGACTATATTTCTGTATAAAACAGATGTCTATCAAGTATGGCATATAGTCTTTAATAATCATTCTTTATATAGGCACTCAAAGGTGGAAAAATTGGAACCCTCTTACATTGTGACATTCCACAGCCATTAAGGCAATGTGGGCAATATGTTTCATAATTATGTCTTACAAATCTTAAATATTTTAGAGAAATATTTTTAAAGTTAAAAAAACTGAGTTTAAATAGCAGGCAGCTACATTTAAAGAAAATAAGAAGGAAAAAAGGTAGCTTGGGAAATGTTCAGCACCTAGAAACATCAACTTTTATATAATAACACAAAAGAAATGATGTGCAGATTCTGAGTATGCTGGCAAACAGTTAGGAAATAAACTATGCCCAGCATTTTACAAGGCACAGAACTTAGAAAATCATAATGAAATGTCAGAAGTATTTGTACAATTAATATACCTTTGGCTAGAACATCTTCCTCAAAAACTGCTACACATCTTAATCTATGCTAATACTAAAAGCAAGGACTTCAGAAAGGTTCATAAAATTAAATTATAACTCATTCTTCCTGAACCATTTCTGAAACAATTTGACAATAGGGAATACACAGAAGTCTAACTTCACAAGAGCCTGAAAGAACAATTCTAAGTGAATTCTTAGTCAGATCTGACTAAGAATTAAAATGCAATAAGAGCAGAGATTAAATTCCTGCATAAAATAACAGTCTGTATAAGATAAAATTTGATTATACCATAAAAGAGAAAACCTAAGCAGGATGTAGAGCATTCAAAAGCAGAAAGTACAGAGCAGTGTGGTTTTTGAAGTCTTAGTCTCTGAGAGCAGCAGTGCACAAACAGCAGGGGTGTTCAAGAACAAAGTCTACAATAACTAAAGATAGCAAAACTAAAAAGCTCCTCTAAAATAATTCAATTTTGCTAGTGGTCCTTAATTGAAGGCTGATTTAAACTCCATTGCAAAGTATAACTTTAGTTGCTGCCCAAAGTATTGAATAACAGGTTGTTATACTTTTATCCATTTTGCATTCTGCATGTGATTTCAGCTGAATTAACAATAGGGAGCAACCACCCACCCACAAAGACTTAGTTTTGCTTTTATATCTTAGTTCAAATGCATAACATCAATACTTTGCTTGCTGGCAAAGCCAAAAGCAAAAACTGCTTAAAAGAACATATAAGAATTAAATCATCCTGCCTGAGCGCTGCACTGGTAGAACATTGTAAAGCCACACTGTCTCTTTCCTAACATTTCAGTCAAGGGCAGAAGAAGTGAAAATATATTAGGGAAAACTCAAAACACCTTTTTGAGTTTACTACAAACATGTGTTGATTACAGAAGAATAGCAGACCTGAAAATTAAAAAAACTCAAAAATATTAAAAATCAGCCGTGAAGTCAGCTACTATCGTTTGTAAATGGAAAAGACTTGGTTTTACATTTTGAACAGTAAAATGTCCAAAATGCAAAACCAATTCTCAGCATTTTGAGAATTAGGACACCGAGAGCAAGCATTTTGTTCAGGATGTTGAAGACTGAAACAGTAAAGAATGATACCTTCAATAATGAATGAGTCTGTGATAACATGACAGATGAACTAGAATGGTGCCAAGTGCAAAGTAATACACCTGGGAAAGGGGAATGTGCCACACCTACAGCACACCTTATCATGAGTTCTCAAATGGGCATTAGCACAGGCAAGAGTTCTCAGAATCACAGTGAACAGTCCAGAGATGGTGACAGGGCTTATTACTGAACTGAAATTCTAGAGAAACACAGGGAGGAATTAAGCAGACTTCATTTCTTGGCTTGAAAAAGATACAACCACAGAAGTTGCCGTAAAAGTCCAGAGAAATCATGAATACTTGTAGAAGTTATAATGGAGTAGCTATTTATTATTAAATCGTCTAACTATTTTTCATGACAAAGGAAAAACAGGGTGTCCTAAGAAATAACAAAAGCATGTAGTTATATTAAAGAAAAGGAACTACTTTTTCACATAAGAAATTATTCAGTTCAATTGTGTTAATAGTTTCAAATTAAAATTAGAGAACTCAGAGACAAAGCCATCATTGGCTATTAAATTCATTGAACAGACAATTTAGCAAGGCTCTAGATCCCACTGCTCCCTAGTTGCAGGCAGGGCAAACAAGGCCAAACTCTATCTTTTTCTGCTCCTCACAGTCTTTCAGTAAGAATCTGTTGTCAGATAAATGGAAAGACAAATGGGTTGACCAACCACTGGACTGATTTATTTCCCATTGTTTTATGTCGGTTTCGCACTCCTTAGAACTTCTTATCAGATGGAAAGTGTCTCTCTGTTTTCACTTGCTAAAATTTCACCTACCAATTACTCTGAGGCGTTGACTACAGTATACGGTTTCAGTTTTATGACACACACAGCTGTTCAAGAACCAGTTCAAAACCAAGGAAAAACAATTCCAGGATTTAAGAATCATCTCACCTTCAACAGACATTAACTGGCTCCATTGGCATGAAATGGGATTTCAAAATATAAGAGCTAAAGTAAGCCATATGTCAAGGAAGAGGGAAAGAAATACACACAACAGTATCAGCAGCTCTTAATTATCTTACTTTTGGGAAATTTACGAATAGAGACAATGTAAGAGGCATTATCAAAATATCAAAATATGACAAAAACAGTCAGAAAACATGGAATAGTTAGGTACACACAGGCTTCTTTCAGGCTTTTTCAGCTTTCACTTTCTTACTCTTTTCACCTCCTTATCTCTCCCTTGAACACCATGATCCACTTCCTCATTTCCTGCGAATATGGCACAATTCCATCATATTCTGTTCCTTGTCAGTCTGTCTTTGCTGTACACTGATTGTGAAAACTGGAAGAATCTAAAGAAGAAAGTTCGTGAGGCTGGATTTTTGGAATACCAGTAACGTTACTGGAAGTATTTGCACACCAGGAGAAGTAACATATATCATTGTTTCATCAGCGCTGTGAAATGTGACAAGACACATAACTGCATCAGCTACACAGAACATTGTAGAACATGCAGTATATTGTCACTTTTAGAAACATTGTTCTGTGATACTATCATTAGTTCCTCTACCTTTGTTTTCACTCTGATTTTTTTCTGTTTTTTTGATAATGGATAGTTGTTGACCTGTAATATATTATTTCCATTCAATTCTCAAAGATAGTTGTTGGATCTCCTATATACTGTCCTTCAGACATACACCTGGATTACAAACTTGTATAAGGCAGATCCATCATTATCATCATTACTGGAGGCAGAGGTACTGAAAGCCAGTGCCTTGATAACATTGGTGGAAATTCCACCTAAATTCTGAGCAACGGAAAATGAGGAGAGCCACTGAGGACTACATGATCTACAGGACTCAAGCCTTGGGTCTGGATTCCAGTAAAATGTTGGATTGTCTGGAAGAGGAGGAAGGCTTCCCAGATTATTGTTCATCCTAGTACTCTAGCCACATGTCACAGCTCTCACTGGTGGAGAATAAGAAGGAGAAAACAGAAACACTCAGAACAAAAATCTCCAACAATTTGTTAAGGCTACAGACATAAATAAAGATCAGCAATATCTGGGATTTGAGTTATATGCCAGAGAGTCACAGAGCAGTTTCTGCACCTCCTAGAATTCTTTTCATCCAGACACTTCTGCTAGTGCATATTTTTTCTTTACTTGCAGGTTGTTTCTGAATATATTCTATATCCTCCAGTTCAGGTATTGAGAAATGAATGCAACAATATATAAATGATGCTGTTATAAATATATATATATATTGGAGAATGTCTCGAAAGACAATAATTGCAAATATATAAGAGCTGGCCTCATCATTAGGAATTGCTTTACAGTTGTATCACAGTTCCTTTTCCTAGCTGTTAACTTTTTGCAGAGACATGGCTGGCAGAATGGTAGAATATCTTCTCCTTATTCCTTTGTTACAATGTTGTCTCCAGATGAATGCCTGAGACAGTCATAAACATTGCAAAGTTTATGACTTTGCTGCAGCCTAGACTCTCCTCACAGAATTGCCAGTCTTCTTTAATTGGGTGAAAAGTCTCTTGATAGAAACATTTTCAGATCTGTTTTTCTTCACACAGGGTTCAGCTGTTACAGTTCTGACATTTGGTGAAATACTCTTGTGACATACCACCAGTCCCAGAAATGGCTGGAATTTTGTGATGGTGGCTTATCCCAGGAAGCATCAGTTTGGGCTAAGTCTGGGCATACTCTGCCACTTCTATGCACTGCATCAGGTAGTTCACTTAGGCCTCCCTGACGGCACATTTCCTTTGATTCCCTCTAGGACTTGATCTTCCCAGGTTTGACTGAATGGTGCCACTGATACACACTGCAACAAAGCTACATCAGTTTACCTAAAATCACATCTATTAGTCTCTGCGAGGTAGCAAGTGCCATCTGAATTCCAGAAATGGGGAGAAAGAAATTTTACAGGCCTCTACCTGTCCTCAGGTAGTCCTTTACTGAGCTGTCTGTCTGTCTACAGAGTTTGTGTTCTTAGTGGTTTTGATTTTGGACAAGTGCACATCGTTGCAAAGCATAGCATTTCCAAAGGAAAGAGGGACATGTCCAGTCAGTACAAACACTATTTCCTCAGAGGTTTGCACACTCAGTAAAAAAAGGCAGTTTACTATACCCAAAACTTTCAGCTCCTGCCAGTGTGAGCACAGTCATACCTAGCAAACTAGCAAGAAAAGCACCTGGAATGACAAGCTCTGAAGTTTGGGTTCGTTGGGCTACCAGATACAAAAGTTCTGTGTATTCCTTCTATCAACACTATATTGGAAAGAACCTTCTCCCTGCAGGAGTCTATCAAAAGAAGATATACTAATGATGATCTACAAAGACAAGTAAAAACTACTGGAATACAGAGAGACTTGTGGAAAAAAAGAGAGAAAAAAGTACTATTGTGTAGAAAGGAAAAGATAAAGTTCTTTACAGTTTCACGCAGTTGAACAACAATTCAGTTTTAAGACTGAGGAATTAACATGCAAATAAAGAAAGCTGAACATTTGTGCCAACAGATCTTGATGAAGTCAAAAATCAAAGCAAGCTAAATTCCAGGCCTCTGGTTGTAAAAAGAAGCTCACAAATAGATCCTGACTACATTCTGAAAACTCAAGAGTCACACAACAAAGAGCACTTGTTTGAAAAAAATTTGGGGGCTTACCCAAAACCAGTATTCCACTATTTGGAGAACATGACTTCTAGCTCCTGATTACCAGATCCAGTATTAATCTTCCATCAATATCCATCTTATCTACTTCACTGAAGAGCTTGTACGGCTTCAAGTGTATCACAACTTGTGAAGAGGTTTTTGGACTAAGTACATTAACAAAAACATTTGTTCAGATGCCTCAGTACATCACATTTTCAGAATCAGACTTTGGTTTGTTATAATTGTATACTTAAATGGAATTAACTCATTTTCAGATAAATGCATTTTTTCATCCTCAGACAACGATAAAAGTAGCCCCTCACTGGTGGTAGATAAGAAAAACAAAAGTGCAACATAGCACTAGAAATTCACTGCTTGCACCACAGTTAACAAGCATAATGATTCTGTTTCTTTCCTCCATAAATAGCTCTCTCATTTTCTCTTTACTCACATGCAAAGCTGAATACTTTCTCCTGATATTTCACTGCCCACTTCTAACTTGTTCCTGAATACTTAGATAATATCAGAGCTTTTCCAGTGAATATAGTTTCTTTTCAGAGCTAGAAAGTAGGTTTTGGTCAAGAGTTCACCTAATGAATGGCTATTTCATTAATGAATACATTCTTACACTGAAAATCAGCTTTGTCCAGATTTTACAACTTCAGTATGTCTTAATTCCCCAGACTCTGAAAACCAAGTTAGAGACCGTGTTCTCACTAAGCCTGGCTAACATCTGTCTCACGGCCAATGAACCTGTGCAAAGGACCATCATCCACTAAGAAAATTAATCTTTCCAATACATGATAGGATGATTACTAGTTTGTTAAAAAAAACAGGCTAGTTTACTGTTCTGCAGCACATCACAGTCCAGTAATAAGAGCAACCTAAAAAAACTCTCTCTCAAGTGTTTAGTTTGAAATCAGCTGATGTTCTCTTTGATATCTCTGACCTGTCATAGAAATTCATATTCTGAATCCTGCCAACAAGCAGATAATGCCCACATGGCAACTGTATAGTGCTTGAATTGTGGACACCGAATCGTCTTTTTCATCTGTACTTAGCACTGTAACATCCTGAAAAGAGTGTAATAATATTATTAAAAAGTACTGATTGCTACTATCAGGCATTCCAGAGAAAGTATTAACTTTTTCCACTGCCTTCTACAAGTCTGTAAGGTGAAGAAATACAAAGAAAAAAATGTACGTCTTTGATGTTGCTAGGCTGTAACTGAATCAGTGACCCAAAGTTCAAGAGGTCATTGAAACAAAAGAGAGAAAAGAAGGAAAACAAAAGCCTGTTCACATGAAACTCCAATTCCACACTTTCTTAATGAGTTCTCAGAAGAGCCTTAACATCATTATCGAATTGTGAAAAAACCCCTCCAAATTATAATGACAATTTAAAGCAGAATAGACTAATTGCAGCTAAAGTAATAACTAAAGTAATAACTAAAAACTCCTTAGTATTCATATGGCATATTACCAGAGGACCTTAAATTCACTAATAGAACCTATATTTTCCTTAAACTTGGTTCAATTGTTACTCATTAAATTCTTGGAGGGAATTTAGAGTGTAATTAGGTTCTGATTTACTTCTATGAAAAAAAGGAAAAATGCTATCATGTTATGCATTAGAAAATTCTCATTTATTATTAATAATAATTAATGAATTACAAGTGGAGTTTCAACATGATGCTAGTTCATAAATTTAATAATGTTTATACAATTTTTTCTAATAATTTCTGCATTAGATCCTCTTTAAATGGACTTGATTGTATATGGTAAAGGAAGTCTCAGATTGTTTCTGGAATCCTTATCAACATAGGATTCATTTTTTGAGAAAAACTTTATGACCATTATTTCTTTTGTCAAATGCAAGTTCTTGTGATTCTTTAAAATTAAGAATCCTAAAGAAGTCTGTATTGTCTAATTAGTTACTGCTCTGCAGTTCGTAGTTCAAATAATGACTTAGAGACATGAAAGAGCTCTGTGTATTTCCTTCTGACATGGATAGATACTGTGAAGTGGTGTATCTTATTTGTGCCTGGAATCTTAGAGGACCTCAGGCACCACTCTATTAGGTCCTGCACAAATGTCAGCACATGTTTGGGCACAATGTCTTTCAGGACAAACCTCCCCAGATGGAGATGTTATACCAAGATCACTGTCATAGAGAGAGAACTAAGCTCACTTTTATCTCTATGGGGAGCAGAACAGCTCCCAGTGGTACCATGGAGTTTCACTGAGAGCTATTTGTGTTGCTACGATGCAGATAGCACCTCGACTTGGTGGAAGTTAAAATTATACTTGAAGTGTGAAAGGAGAAAAGTCAGCAGACAAGACAAAAGTCAACAGACAAAGTGTGAATTCATCAAGAACAGCCCATGGAAGCATACACAGTGCTGCAAAATAGTACAAACTGAAAAAATGCAGGGCTCATGGGGTGGAATGTAATAAACTGAAAAGGATTATGAGGAGATGTAAACACCAGCAGAGTGTGTACAACACAGACAAAAGGAAAGCACTAGCTCCATGAGCATCTCATGGAAGTTCAATGGGTAAAACAGCAGCAGATGAATGAACTGCTAGCTTGAAAGAAAAATGAACACTTAGAACTTTTAAGCTGGACACAGACGCACAAATCAGTGTTGTATCACTGACAAGATTTATTTAAAAAAAACAAAACAACAAAGCAGAGCTATTTTGATTATTAATAAACTGGCACAAGAATAGATAGTAGCCACTGTAACAACAAAAATCATGGAAGGTTCTTTATTGGATAAACAGTAACTGGTGCAACTTCAGATTACTCAAAAAACCCAAGTCTCATTATACATACCTAAAGGCAACATCACACTGTTTATTTCCAAATTATCTTAGTATTGATGAATTACCAAACGATGCTCTCAATGTTTTAAAAATTGTGCTAAAATTAAAAATCTAAGCAGAAATCCAAAGGCCAGGTTTTACCAGATGCATCAGTCACATGCTATCGTTGATTCAAATCTTTATTGAGACACATCCAACTGGGCAAAGCTTCCTTCCAAATGATGGTTGCTGCATGAACTCTATAAAATTAACTAGTGTCAGATCCTAGTGGACAGACATCCAAATAAGACGCTATCATTGCAATAGAATCCATTGTTGGAAGGTTCAGTGAAGAATCCAAGAACCAGCTCACTGACAATACAGAAGCGTATTTTGGGTGAGAAGGTGATGCCTCCAGCATAGAGCTCTGAGCAGTTACTGGTCAGAACAACCCCATGCCCAAAACCCCATGTTGTTTTGCACACAGATAGAGCCCTCTATCTCTCTTTTTTTAGAGAGGAAAGCTTAATTTCCCATTCTCTAAATTTTGCACCACTCTGACTAGAATTATGTCCATTTTTCTAGCAATTCACATAAGCATCTCTTCAGGCACTTGTTACATACCCAAGATGTAAAAGCAAATGATTATTTACACTAGACTGTACTACTAGCTACTGTTCCCTTATGAACACCTCTAATTTCTCATTATTTTTTCAGTAGCAACTAACATACATCAGGAATGATTTAGTACAGTAAATAGTTTGCAGCTTCGTCACACTTTATAGAGCCAGTCAGATAAAAGAAGCACTGTACATTTATGGAATGTTGTTTAATAATAGGGTGCACATACAAAAATATATCTGTGAAGAACTCCTGGCACAGACTGCCAAAACTCAGACCGGCATTTTAGCAAATGAAAAGTTTGCATATGTATTTTGAGAAATCACATTGTGGATTCTTATGGAGCACTGAGTAATGTGCTCAACACCATCCAGAAGGCAAAGGTAATTTTATCGTTCGTATCTTGATAGGATGCAGTGCATTTTATGCTTAAAGCAGGTATTTTTGGCAATACTTTCTGAATAAATGAAAACTAGTATTTCATCCTCTGGGAGTAGGATAAAAGTCTTACAACTACTAGTGGATTTATTTCAGACTTGCAACAACATGCACTTTAGGATTTAAACTAATTTAATGTGCTTTGGCTTGTCAGCTACCAAAATAAACTTGTTTCCTGATTAAACAGAAATAATTCATCATGTTACATTTGTTTTTTCATAAACAAATATACTTATTTCTTTCACTCCTTACACTGAATATAATCAGCTTTATGTCCAAGATAAGAATCCCATTTTCAGGGAAGTTTAGTCCAAGTGTCTAGACATAAAAGGATGTCTTTTTAGAATTGTGCTGTGCAGGTAGCAATAGTGTTTTGTTACCAAAAAAAATTTTGAGCTGCTATTTTCTGTGTTCCTGGGTCTCTGATTCTTGGCTTGAAGACAGTCAGCTCTTTGTACTCTGTTATTACAATGAGGTAACCAAAGAAAGAGAGTCTTGGTTTGAGACTGTCAGCTGTTACTAATCACTGCTCCATGGCTTGCTGTGAATCCCTGCTTGCATCTCCCTCCTGCTCTGCTTAGCACACATAAAGAAGATAAATTACTCCCTAGTTTCCCTTCAAAAAGCATATTGTTTGTCACATTCCAATACTGTGAGCAAAAGACAGAATAATGCGAAGAGTTAAATGAGTATCTCAACAGCCCACAGCAGGGTCCTGCTCAGGCAGATGTGTTTCAGGAAATGTACTTTCCTACTGGTTCCTCAAATGTATCCTGTTACATTGCAAACCTGAACAGCAAGCCAACTGTACTTTTAAGAACAGAAGAGCATAAACCTGCAGGAGTTTTCATATAATAATGTAAGCATCACTGACACTCAGTAGATGCACCAAGTGTACCATATTGACTTATTTCATTTTACCAAGAGTTGCTATACTTTGTTGTTTATAAATATTTTAGCAACAACAATCAGAGTCTGAGGAGGTTTATGAAGTTCCTCCCTGTGCTCAGTGATTCATACTGACAAGAGAGAAGAATTTTAAAGAAAGAAACATCGGAGAGTTTGCAGTGAAAGAGGCCTCTAAGGTCATCTAGTTCAACCCCTTGCAATTAGCAGGGACAGCTTCAGCTGGATCAGGGTGCTCAAAGCCCTCTCCAGCCTGACCTTGATAGTTTCCATGGATGTGAGAGACACCATCTCTCTGCCCAAGAGTGTTTCAACTCCCTCATTGTAAAAAAGAGCATTTTTATGTCCAACCTCAATCTACCCTCTTTAAAACCATTACCCCTTTTCCTGTTATAACAGACTCTACTAAAAAGTCTGTCCCCATCTTTCTTACAGGCCTTCTTTAGGTATTAGAAGGTGCTAAAAGGTCTTCCCAGAGCTGCCTGCTCTCCAGACTGATCAACTCCCTCAGCTTACCCTTAAACAAGAGGTGCTCCATCCCTGTGATATCTTTGTGGCCTCTGGACCTGCTCTAGAAGGTCCACCTCTTTCCTGTGCTGAGGACCCAAGAGGTGGATGCAGTGCTCCACCCCCCATGCAGGTGGAGTCTCATGAGGACAGAGTAGAGGCAGAAAATCACCTCTCTTGACCTGGTGGTTATGCTTCTTTTGCTGGCTCATGTCCAGCACTCCTAAGTCCTTCTGGGCAGGGCTGCTCTGGGTCTGTTCATGTCCAACCTGTGCTGATACCAGGAGTGTCCTGACCTAGGTGCAGCACCTTGCACATGGTCTTTTCTTAACCTTGAGATGTTCCTTGAGCTTGTCCAGGTCCCTCTAGATGAAATCGTGTTCCTTGGGTCTGTCAAACACCTCTCTCCTTGGTGTCACCTGCAAACCTGCTGAGGCTGCACTCAAGCCCACTGCACTCAATCCCACTGCTGTAATGAAGATGTCAAACAATGCTGATCCCAGCACAGACTCCTGAGGGACACCACCCATCACTGATCTCCATCTGGACACTGAGCCATTGACCAATCAAATTATTTGTGCACTGAAATAAGCAAATTGAAAAAGGAGTAAGGCTGTGGAATACTCAAACACAGAAATTGTTAGGATAAAAATTGCTACTGGTTTGAACCTCAAGATCAGCAAGTTTTTAACCAGTACTGTAGAAGAATATATTTCCCTGCTGTATCAGAATGCTAAACGTGATGGCCCAGGAAATACTTTCAAGCATGGATTACTATCATATTTTTTGTTGCAATTAAAATGTACTGACACCAAAGAATAAGTTTCATGAAGTAAAACTATTTACTGAAAGAGCATTAATCAGGGATGAACCACAACAAAACATTCTTTTATTATTAATGGTTAACTGGAAAGTAAAACTCATTGTAAAGCCACTACACATTATTTGGGCCTCTTCCATTTTCATAACTCGATGTTCAGACATTACTGTGCCGTAGTTTCACAAACATCCTCCTTCTAAGGAATAAACTGTAGCTAAAACAGCAGGTGTTTGCTAGTTTTCTGCCCTAGACACTCTTTCCTTCTGCTTCCCTTGTAAAAGTCCTGGTGTTCACGTGACACAGTTCTGGGGTGATTCAAAATGATGAACTGTCAGAAAAAACTAACCCTACAAAACCCAAAGTTGATAGTTTTCTGGTGGCAGGGACTGGACAGGACTACAAAGCTGTGGGGCAAGGCTAGTAATTTAGGAGCCACTCTCAGCCATTTAATTGGCTCTTTGGATTGTATTACTATATCCCAGCCATGGGTTTCATTAGTCATCTTGGCTTAATCACGGTCACGTAATTTTGGATCAAATACAACTGCTAATTTTCCTCTATTTGCCCACTGTTCTTAACAGAACTGGAAAAAATAATATAATATCTAATTTCATTATCTAAAAATTAATATCTAAACAAAGATAAATTAAACTGAGATTTGGGAGCAACTTGTCTCATCAGTTCATGAAAAAAGGCATACAGAGCTATATTTCAGATTTCGTGTGGCTTCAGGAAGTCATTAGCTGTATTGATTTAATATTAATTATTTTCACCAATACATATAGTTCTTTGACAATGTTATTGCCTTCTTTCTTCACAATTTTATTATTTTGCTGTTACTGTTATTATAAATTGTAATCTAGAGTTTGGGTAAAATTTGTGCCTGATCTTGTGAAGGGCCCAAATGTCAAAGCCTAAATTTAACTTTTGTTTTCTGGGAATGCTCAGCACCAGAGAGGACATGTTCAGCTGCTACCAGAATTTAGCTCTAGTGCTTAATCGTGTTAATTAAACTTGGGCAATACCTGCACTGTCTTTACCTAACTATTGCTTTTCCTTACAAATTTTCTGTCAGCGTATTTTACCATGACCTTGCACAGTGTTATTCATTTCCACAAATCCTCATCAACATACACAAAAGGGATTGTTCACATGGTCTCACACTGAGAGTTTACTCATCACACAGTGCTTAGTGGATGTAGGGGGTGGGAGTAGCCCATTTGAGACTGCTTCATTAGGAGAGTGAAAGACAACCTTAAAGAAACAAAATTAGGGCAACACTCCTGAGTCAACAGTTGCCATTATTGCCGTTCCACCATAGGAGTCCTTAACAAGCAACTGCAATTTCCTAATGAAGAGACCGTAAAAAGTAAACAGGAAAATAATTAGGAATAAAAGATGCTCTGTTCATAAGGTTTTGTGTATAAAGACTTAGTACAAAACATCTAAAGGGAATTTATATAAAAATTTCCATTGGCAAGGAACTGTCATCAATTCATTTGTAATATGCTGAATAAGAAAAGAATTCATCATGGTCATAGAAATCCTCCTTTTTTTGTTTCAAGAGTCAACATGTATAAGGACTAGAATGGACAGTTTGTTCTACATACTCATTCAGAACTGGTTCATTATTTTATGCATTTTCATCAACATGTTGCTACAACTTGGCAGAATCCTGACCTGGAGGTGTTTGGTGCTGTGCCTCTAAATGGGAGCCTCATGGCAGCCCAGCCTGTGCCTGGGCTCTGAGCACACAGCCTCTCCCCTGCTGAGCAGAGTTACCACTATCCTGTGAGGAGTGCCTCAGGACTCTAGGCTGGTCCAGCTTGGAGAAAAGGAGGCTGGGGAGTGACCTCTCTGCTCTCTGCAGCTTCCTGAGGAGGGGAAGGGGAGAGGATAATGCTGATCTTACCTCCCTGGATCAGGTGACAGTGCCAGTGGGAATGGTTCAAAGTGCGCCACGGGAGGTTCAGACTGGTCCTTAAGAAACTTTTCTTTCCAGAGAGGGAGGTAGCACACTGGAACAGGCTTCCCAGTGAGGTGGCCAGTAACCCCAACCTGTCAGTGTTGAAGAAGTCAATGCCATTAATAACTTTAATTTTTGGTCAGTCCTGAAGTATAGTTGGCCTAGACGGTCATTTCAGCACCAACTGAAATGTCCTATATTTACAATGCTCATCGTTGTGCATCAAAAGGGATATTAAAGAAACAAAAATTTTAAAACACTGGGGGAAAAAGCTTAAAACCACAAGACTTTTAGTGTAGGAAAGCAAACACATAAATGACTTAGTTTTTTTCAAAAGTGTTTAAAGGGCAGCAAAAATATTCAGAAACAGGGACTTCCAATATGATAAGCATTAGCTGATCATTTTAATAATTTTCAAACTGAAATTATAGGCATGCATAAATGCTCACGTGCACGCCCTCTGTTCCCAGTGACAGTCTTGCTTGCTCTGAGGAAAGATAAAATCACCACAGGTGCTAGAATCAATCCTCCATAATGCATGTTTTTCCTCAGAGGGTTGCTATTTACTTTGGAGAGTAAGAAAGGACATCCTATTTAAAAACTACTATTTATGGGCTCTCATTTGTTAGTTAGTGATTAATTTTGAAGCCAAATATAAATGCAAGGATGCCTTGCTGACTAGGAGTTTACACACAGAAATGGGGCTTCAGGCATACCAGCTCCAGCTGCTGCTCAGTTACTGTTGTGGGGAAAATGCATTTTGCATCTAATTGTGTAACATGTATATTCCGTCTTTCTAAAAAAAAATGAAAAAACACGGGTAGAAACTTTCAAGTAGTATAATAGGAAATTAAACTCAAATCTCAGACTGAAATAGCTCATTGAGGACATTGGACTATTCCCCAAAAATCATTTTTTTCTGTTGATTACATTGTGCTAATTAAAGGGAGAAAGTATGCTGAAGCTGTAGGACTTTTAACATAGGTTCTACATTTCAGCTTTTAAAACAATTCCTTGGAATTTATTCCTGAACAAGAAGATTCAAAGCTGTTTGGCTTAAAGATTTTCTAAAGAAAACATGCTCAGTACATTTTAGGTTTGATCTCCCAGGAGTACAGTACCGTCCCTCTGCACCAGTGTGCCCTAGTATAATCCAAGTTTACACATAGATTATGTGCAACATACTTTCAATATGTAGAAAATTAAAAAGAGCAGCTACTCTCGATTTGGTAAATTCTAGAATTCTGTATCATATAAAATCATAAGTATATAATAAATATAAAGAAATATAATTAACATAAAACTAGCCATAATACAGCAACTAGTCATAATATGGTAGCAAGTCATGAAGATTCATAGAATCAATAGTTCATGCCAGTTTACAGGACAGTGATCAAGTCAGGTGAGCAATCAGAACTACCAGACTAACAATTCAGAACTGTTAAAATTGCTCAAACTAGATTTTTTCCTCCTTTTCCCAACATCTTTTCTCTCTCTTTCTCCTTTTTTAATTAAATATTTTCCTTCTCCTTGCCTTTTCTGCATTCTGATATATTTTCATTTCTTCTTTAGCATCTTCGTTAAAGAACAAAATAGTGGTTTGCCTTGTGACAGTCTGGGGAAGTCCTTCACAGGTTTTTATTTCATACAGTGTTACTTCTCAAGAGAGGGAAGGGGTAGGTGAAGGAAGAAGACAAGGCTAAAGGCTTGGGGTTTTTTGCAGTTTTACAGACTTATGCCTACCCCCTTATTTCTTTTCCTCCCTACGTTCTCCCTGGCCTCCCTCCCTCCCCGTCAACACTTAAAAAATCATTCCCATTCGTGTTGTGTGAGAGCACACGCTGGGTGAAATTACAGGGGCTCTGCTCCAGATCGCCTTGACAACTGCAAGGCATCCCTGTGCGTGGGGACTGGTGGCACGGCAGAGTTTCCCAGGCCCCCTGGGGAAGGGGAGGGCAGAGGAAGAGAGGAGGCAGAGGTGCTGGAGCCAGTAGCGTGTGGAGGAGAGGGCAGCGAGCGGGATGAAAGGGGCACATACATCTCCGCGGGACAATGGGGGTTTTGCTGGCCGGCTGTGAAAAGACACGCTGAGGATACAATGCTTTGTGACACATGAAAGCTTTGGAGACCTTTCCAGAGTCCCATTCAGCTCTGAGAAGTCTTGTCAACATCTTAAAATGCAAAGAAAACAACCCCTTTCATTTTCTCGTGTTTTAGAAACAGATTTTAAGTATTATTTCAAAAAGTTGGTGGTGGTGGTGGTGTGCTGGAAACTTTTGCAGCTCGCTGAGTTCCCATTAATTGCAGTGGGAGGGGGGGACTGCTCAGTAGGTCCCCAGAAAGGGCTCTCAGAGGTGAGCACTTGCTTCTTCCTCACACAGCTTTTGTTCATGCTTAGGCCTGTCCTCCCTCTGCTTTGAATGCTTTCTGCTGTACATGCCACAAGCGGTTACCACTGAAGAAGTGAGGCATTGCTGTTCCCTATGTTCAAGCTGAGAAATTGATTATATGATAGCAAGAGGAGGAATGAGGCTGAGCAGCCTAAAATCAGGAGCCATGCAGTCCCAGCCAGAATGCACACCAGGAAACCAGGCTGGAAAGCAGCTTACAAAGGCAAGACCATGACTCTTGCTCTCTGACACGCCACTTTCACATGGTTCACCACTCAATCCCACCATCAGCACAAGACAAAATAGGATCAAAAGATCTAATCCTTCAAAACAGTGATCTTTACTGGTAAGGTATGCCCTACACTGACTCCTGGTGATTTTTGGAGTGTAGGAGACTCAACCTACTATAAAGAGTGAAGTACAAAAAAACTATGAGGCTTGGTTAAAGTACAGGATGGTGTGCCTACAAATCCTCTAAGACTGAGAGTGCTCAGCCTCTGGTCCTGAATCTATTATCTGTAAGGGGCAAAATACTGGGATCTGACCGATTCAAAATCTCTGCATTTCCAAACATTCTCACCAAGCTGTATAAGTCAATCTTTTGTGCTCAGGTTGCAAAACAAGTTTTAAAATGGTCTTATCCAAAATGAAAAAATAGATAGACCATTGTTGATCCTTTAGAAAGAAACAGTAAGAACAGAAAAAAAAAAAAATTAAAATATGCAAGAATGAAATTGACTGGACATGTAATGTAAACATTCATTTTTCACTTTGCAAGTTATGTTTTATTTTAAGTTTCATATTAATATTTTAAAAATAAAATTTGCAACAAATGCTGAGATAAATGCTGTGCAATTCTATACCAGATCTGAAATTCTCCAGGAATTACTCACTTTCTTTCCTGCATTGGCTAACAATATTTGCATTATTTTATATTTACATTACTTGAGAACTCTAAAAAAAATAACCAATCTTCCACCCACAAATAAGAGGGCTATGGGACTTGCCATTTGTAAAGTTAAAATAGCTATACGTAACTTGCTAGTGTTTACCATTTTCCTCACAGAATTTCAAATCATAAATTTAAACTTACCATGAACATTATAATCCAGTTTTGCAGACAGAAAAGCTGAGTAGAAAAATGAAGGATGAAATGCTCAAAAGTTGGATTTTCATATTCAGTTTCTTGCTGTACCAGTAACACTTTGTTCTTCCACTACAATGGCACACTCATAAACCAAGCAATTCAGTGTGTGAATCTAGTGATGTCCCTTCACAATTCCTTTTGTGGGTACAAATCTTACTGGCTCTAATGGTTTCTGCCAAAAGGGCAGAAAATGAAAAAAGCAGAACAGAAGGGGTAAGTATGAAGCATGTGATTGGTTTTATACTCTGAAGATTTGATCAGAGCCTGGGACACATCCTTGATCTCAGCTACATCAGGGACTAGAGTACTTTCACTGTAGCTGCAATAGAATGTATGTCTCTCTTTAGAGGACAGACAGAAGTAGTATACATCTACAATTTAAAAAACATTAAGTCTCGCCAGGCCATGATTCAAGTTTTCTGTTTCCATATTATTTATATTCCTGCAGTCCTCTTGCCTTATTTTAAATGCTTTCTCCTCCGAGACAGACACCCAGTGCAGAAGGTGGTCAACTTTTTTTGTATTTTATGTGTTCAAAGGAGGCATCTATATAAATGTGTAGGCAGTCCATGGAAGCAAGGGTTGGGCAATTCCATATAGGAGGTGATAATAAAGCTCAAAGATCCTTTCCTAACCCCTTTTTTCATTCTGCACTTTGAAAGCTCGGTTGCAGCAAGAAGCCTGAGCACTGCTGTGAGACAGATGGCACAGCCCTCCTGACAGAATATGGGAAAATATTAAGGAGAAGGAGCAGTGGGACATTTTAAGAAGTATCAGATTTAGCTGCATCTGCTGGAAAGAGAAAGAGCACTTCCATGTCTGACAGTCCTCATGAGACATTCCTTCTCAGAGACTCAGAACTCTTTCTCTGACAGAACTGCACCTTCTATTAAAAAACACATTGCTGCCATTGATCAGTGCAATCTGATGAACAAACACTATAGAAGACGCCATAGGGAGCATCCTAATACTCACAATAGGTCCGAACAGAGCCAAGAATTAGGATTAATGTTGCAAGTTCTGCAAAGTTTATGAAAGACTATAAAGGCTTATTCATACAATGGTAAGGATTTTCTGAAATAGGCTAGCAGCATTTAATCTGTTTTAAATTCCCAAGGCTTGGGACAGAGGTAAACTGAGGTCACCCATTGGGGATTAAAAAAAACTCTTCATACATGTTAATTGTTGAAAACATCAACATTACTCAAGAGTACTCTCTTTTCTATCTTACAATTGCAAATTATGTGCAGCACATTTTTCAGACTATGGTAACTACATTAATCAGAAACCATGAATTTTCTCACTGGAATATAGGGAGCGTCACAGTGCATCAGACCAATAATCTTCGCTTTTGATGAAGTGTTGAGAAAGCACAGAAAGCTGTAATTCTTGTAATAGAAAATTATATATCTAGTGGGTGGGTGAGATGACAGTGGCAGTATGGGCTGCTGAAGAGGTCTTGCCTTGGGTAGCTTTACATGAGGTCATCAAAACTCTTCCCATGGAACTATTTTCATCATGCTTAGTTCATCCCCTTTTACTCACAGCTGTATCAGGTGAATGCTGTTGTGCTTACATTTACTAGGAATTGCTGCCCTGGATAGTAAAGCCTCAGGGAAGATGGGAGTCCGAGCAGTAGTCTACTACATGAGCACTACAATCATTGCTGTGCTGATTGGCATAATCATTGTGGTCATCATCCACCCTGGGAAAGGTACGAAGGAAAACATGCACAGAGAAGGCAAAATTGTGCAAGTGACAGCAGCAGATGCCTTTCTTGATTTAATCAGGTATGGCTATGATATTGCACATTTCCTGTACCAATAGCTATGACAGTAATCTCAGATTCACAGAGAACAAAAGCAGAGAATTTTAGACAGTGACTGCATAAAGTTGCCAAATTTCTTTCAGCTATGTGATATCAATATCTCTAACCCTTACAATGCTAAAAAAGGATACATGGATTTATTTCCAAATTAAGCTGTTGCAGGAGAAGAAAAATGCTTTTAATACTAAAAGAAAGATTCTTTCTTTTTCTTTCTTTTCTTTCTTTCTTTTCTTTCTTTCTTTCTTTCTTTTTTTCTTTCTTTCTTTCTTTCTTTCTTTCTTTCTTTCTTTCATTCTTTTTTTCTTTCTTTCTCTCAAAAGAAAGGCCTCTGTTCTACTATCTGCATGGGTCTTTTTTCTTCTTCCATAGTACAGATCTTAATTACTGAATTCCTCCACTTTTCTTCCGACTTGCAACGCTTTTCTTGCTCAACTTGAACCCCTGATTTGGTTATTCATTTGAATTTTGAATTTTAGCCACCAATCTGGGTATATCTACTCAGTTTATTCAATTATATGAATGGGAAATAACTTCCAGGAACAGGCAAGTGAAATGTTTGATACAGATATAAATTCTTGTGGTCTTCTTGCTCAGAGACTCTGCCGTACCTCTTTTAGAGAGCTAATATGTCACAGATATATTCCAGGGAGTAGGGAAGCTGAGGTTTTGAACTCAGGAGCTTTTCCACAGGTAAAACCACCAAAATTTTGTGTTCCACTAACCCATTTGGAGAATCCGGAGACATGGAGAAAGGCCTCCAAGGATCACGCTGCCAGGAAGGGGGACTACAGAAACCTCCATGAAGAGGTTTGCACTCAGATTCCTCATGATTTATTCAGATAGGCTGCTTCTAAATCCCTCAGAAATGCACAAAACAAAGGAAAATAAAGAAACAAACCCCCATCTGCATCAGATGTACACACACGAGTACGTATTACTATTATTATTATTATTATTATTATTATGAAATACTCAGACTTCAGAAAGATTTGGGGTTTAACCACAATGAGACTAAATCAAGTGATAAGTGTCATTGAGTAATAGGCTACCTAAATGCAAATATTGTTTGAGAACTCAAAATGCATTAAATATTATTAAATTATTTATTAATCTGGATTCATAAAGCATTAATAAGGACAAAATTAAAAGTGAGCTCTGTCCCATAGAGCTTTGTACATTT
>VZTZ01010925.1:143201-236705 GCA_013400955.1 Drymodes brunneopygia | reverse complement strand
TTGGCATAATCATTGTGGTCATCATCCACCCTGGGAAAGGTACGAAGGAAAACATGCACAGAGAAGGCAAAATTGTGCAAGTGACAGCAGCAGATGCCTTTCTTGATTTAATCAGGTATGGCTATGATATTGCACATTTCCTGTACCAATAGCTATGACAGTAATCTCAGATTCACAGAGAACAAAAGCAGAGAATTTTAGACAGTGACTGCATAAAGTTGCCAAATTTCTTTCAGCTATGTGATATCAATATCTCTAACCCTTACAATGCTAAAAAAGGATACATGGATTTATTTCCAAATTAAGCTGTTGCAGGAGAAGAAAAATGCTTTTAATACTAAAAGAAAGATTCTTTCTTTTTCTTTCTTTTCTTTCTTTCTTTTCTTTCTTTCTTTCTTTCTTTTTTTCTTTCTTTCTTTCTTTCTTTCTTTCTTTCTTTCTTTCATTCTTTTTTTCTTTCTTTCTCTCAAAAGAAAGGCCTCTGTTCTACTATCTGCATGGGTCTTTTTTCTTCTTCCATAGTACAGATCTTAATTACTGAATTCCTCCACTTTTCTTCCGACTTGCAACGCTTTTCTTGCTCAACTTGAACCCCTGATTTGGTTATTCATTTGAATTTTGAATTTTAGCCACCAATCTGGGTATATCTACTCAGTTTATTCAATTATATGAATGGGAAATAACTTCCAGGAACAGGCAAGTGAAATGTTTGATACAGATATAAATTCTTGTGGTCTTCTTGCTCAGAGACTCTGCCGTACCTCTTTTAGAGAGCTAATATGTCACAGATATATTCCAGGGAGTAGGGAAGCTGAGGTTTTGAACTCAGGAGCTTTTCCACAGGTAAAACCACCAAAATTTTGTGTTCCACTAACCCATTTGGAGAATCCGGAGACATGGAGAAAGGCCTCCAAGGATCACGCTGCCAGGAAGGGGGACTACAGAAACCTCCATGAAGAGGTTTGCACTCAGATTCCTCATGATTTATTCAGATAGGCTGCTTCTAAATCCCTCAGAAATGCACAAAACAAAGGAAAATAAAGAAACAAACCCCCATCTGCATCAGATGTACACACACGAGTNACTCCATAACCAGACCTGCCATACAATACTGAATACAGAGATTCCAATTTCCAGGAACTATCCAATACCACACTTCATCCTGGTAAAGCTAACCAGGCCAATGCTATCTGAAAAACTCTACTTACTGTATAACTAATCACATATTAGTCTCAGGATTCCTTCAAAAATTAGCTGGTCAAATATTTTATTAGCTGTGTCCTTATTAAAGGATTTATTAGCATATTATTACTTCTCATGTTATTTTCTTTCTCTTTCACAGAAATATGTTCCCTCCAAATCTGGTGGAAGCTTGCTTTAAACAGGTACACAATACTTTTTTTTATTTCCAAATAAAACGTGAAGAAGTAAGAAATTAAATGTAACCACATTTGCCTTAGGAATATCACGTTCTTGTACTTACAGCAGAAACATAACTTGTATTTACTGCCAGATGTCAAAAAAAACCACCCTGAGCTAAACCAATCAAATCTATGCTTTGTTTTCAATGATATTTAGACAATAGCATTTGGTATGAGATGTGAAGAAAACCCATACAGCTTGACCATCCAAAAGTTTTTTTTTTCAAGATGTCAAATACTTAAGTTGACAGCAAGGTTCATTAAAGTAAATTCAGAATTTGTTTTTCTTAAACAGTATGGTGTTAAACTGAGAGATACTGAGATATTCACCATCTGTGCAAAGACTGGAAGACTTTCAAGAATGTCATGTGACAAATACACATAGGTTTGAAACAGAAGAAAAAAAAACAGAACAAAAAAAGCAAATTAAGAACTTCCTATCACTTACAGCGGAAGTCCTTAGGACTGCTTTTTTGATGTTGCTTCTCAAAATACTCTAACATCAGCTTGGTCTTAACCTTAGCCGTTCTGTGGATAAAATAATAATAACTAGTTACATTGTTTTTTTTAAAGGAGGACATTATAGATTCAGTGAAACCTAGAATATGTCTTTCCATAATCTAATTGCCTCATATTGACCTCACAGAAAATCTTGAACTGATATTATTTATCAGTTACTGGTGTAGCAATAAAAAAGCTGAAATGTGGAGGTCAAGAAGAGCATAAACTTACCAAAATCCAGCTGAGTTACATCTTGCAGAAGAATCGAAAAGAAATTGTGACATTATCTTTAGTTATATAAACAGAAACCAATAAAAAGGAGTCACTTTCTGCATTAAAGATTTCTAGATTAATGATTAAAAAGCAAACTAGACTCAGGTCCAAATGCCATGCCTCTGTGTTCAGCAGGGATGTTGATGAACTCAGTAGTGATGCAGAAAAGCAGTATAGAAATGCAAAAGTCTGTATCTAAACTAGAAATAAATTCAAAGAATGTAATGCAATAAAGCACAGGAATGATATGATCTTTATCTCAAAATAATGAAATAATTAGGGCAAAGCTACAGATGTAGCATCAAGTATTTTTCATAAATCTCTCAAGTTTGGAAGTTACTACCAAGAGCTCTTGAAAGCAATCAAAGTGTCTTCCAGACTGTAGTTTCAAAAAGATTAGGGAAATTATTTAAGCAGATAACAGGCTACTAGTTTGATCTTGGTAATAGTGAAGGATATAAATGCCTTAAAGGAAAAAGTAAAGACTTCATAATAAACAAAAATGAAAAATACATCAAATAAACAAACCAGAAAAACCTCAAAGGTTTCAGAAACATAAATTGTACCATCTTTCTTCCACAATATTGTTTGTTTCCTCCTTCTTTTTTTAATCTGTATTTGTCGTTGTTGTTTTTATTGTTTGTTTTGTTTGCAGTTTTTTATTTTGTTTTTTAGGAGTTTTTTTACTTCCGAGAAAAACCAGAATTTTTAAGATGACAAAAGAGAAATAGTAGAGCAGGTGACTGTAAGAATTTTAAAATTTGTGGAGATAGCAATGGAAGCTGCTGAAGGACTGGGAGTACCTCAGTTGATATCTTTATGAATGACATTGCCATACGATGCGCTCGGTTAAATTTACAGACGACAAGAAATTCCAAGCACTTTGTGTTGAGATATCTAAAAAATGCCAAAGAAGGTGATTAGATCCTGGCACAACACAATGCTGTAAAGTCACAGCAGCAAAGTGACCCAGCTCTTGCAGATATTGGCAGGTTTGGTTATTTCCTTGTAGCTCTTTATCACATGTGAAGTAAACATCTAGAAGTTAACAGTAATTTCTACTTTGAAATAGCAAGTTGTCATCAAAAAGACACAAAAAAAGTTAAATTCAGCTCTAGGATATACATTAAGTGACTAAACACCAAGACATGAACTAAAGCCAGAGGAATGTGACTGTTTAGAATATTGAGCATGTTCAGTTTTCTTCATTCACAGATTCATGCAAAATGAACACAATGAAGAGAGGAATTATTGGAATTATCAAAAGAACACAACATATAAAGCAAAAAAATACTGACTGAGAAACTATTCAAGTACAAAAAAAGTGGGAACAGAGCTAAACAAGATTAAAACATACAAAAAGAAATGGAAATCTATTAAATCTATTCTTGAATTAAAACTGGAAATTAGTAATTTTTTTAACCCTACTCAAAGTAGCGTTCAATTCCTAAGAAAAATTCTTCGTTTAGGAACACCTCAGCAGTTTTCCAATACAGTTTAAAAAATTCTTGTGATAAAGTATTCTACTGAAAAAGAAAACTTGGCTGGTGACTAGCAGCTCTAGACTTATGTTCTTAATTAAAGATGTCTTGTAGATTATGTTAACATATGTTGTATTTCTCATGTGCTTTAAAGTTTAAGGGGGTTTCTAAAAAACTGTTCAGAAAAATAGGACACATTTAGTGCAAGTTTTACTGACTTTCAACAGCAACTGAAAGTACCAGGATTTACTGAAGTGCCAGGATTTTAAATTTGTCATACCATTACTTTTTGAACTTGGTACCAAACCATAAAAGTTATTTTGCTGTAGCAGATTCCTTAAAATAAGAACTTAGCTTACAAGTATGTGTAATATCCTTAGTTATCCAGATGATTTTGTACATCTGACCACACAATTTTATTTTCTAAAGTTTCCATTCATTATTTTGTATGTTTCTCAGAAGATTTATGAAGAGACATGATCCATCTGGCACAAAGCTGTTTCTGTAACACCAGGTTTGATGGTCCAAACACAAAACACACTGCTACTCATAGCTGTCCACACTCAGTGGTGTAATACCAACCCACAGCTTTACACACCTGGAAATCATCACTGGAATGTGCGCTGCACATTTAAATCACATCTTTGGATAGATCAGATGCTTGCATTCTGTCTTACAGCATCCTTAGGCAGGTTTCTTTCCTAGTTTATATTGGAAGCCACTGGAAGGTGCAAAATGAAATGGAACTGTGTGGAGAACATAACCAAAGTGGGAGAGATTTTAAGTGGAGTTGGCAATGCTTTTATAGGGCTGCTGCTGGGAGACAAAGAGCCCTGAAGGGAGATTGGAACCTTAAAACTTACCTAGGAAATATCTTCTTAAATTTTCTACTGTTCTTCCTTCAGTTGTTTGGTCTTTGGAATCCCTTTCCTGTTTCTTTCCAATAAGACTATGAGGCAAAGCTGCCTGACTTTCCTTTTACTTCTCCTCACCCTTCTTCTTTGCACATTTTCTTTCCCAGATTTTTCCCTTTTTCCACTTGACTGACATGAATTTTCAAGTATGATGGGAAGTGGTTTGGTTCCCTCAGGATCCTGGGATGTGTTTTGTCATGTCCCAGAGACCTCCATTCTATTTCATTTGGTGATTCCAACATTTTGCTTACAGTGGGAGGGACTTTGCTCCTCCAAATTCCACCTGGAAATTCAGGGAGTTTAGACATATGGAGAGATATACCAGACAATGAAGACTGAGACAAAGAACTCATTGAGTACCCCAGCCTTCTCAGGCTGATTGTTAAACAGCTGATTATTAATCTAAATAACATCTTTTCTGATGCTGCTTGTTTTCATACGATATGTCACAACATTCACTACGCACAGTTCATATGAGTCTTTTGTGATTTTTATGAGTAACAAGAGAAACTGAATAGATTGACTGTAGGTAAATATTCCACACTTACCTAAAATTAGATTACTTTGTTCAATTACTTTCTCTATGTCCCTGCCTTCACCCCTAGTTCAGGGATATCTGAAGAAATCTTTGGGTTTATCTTTCAGCTCTGGCCACTATCTCTTCATTTCTCTTTCTTTGTTAAATTAAGAAATGCTGTTTAGCCTGGGGCTGAGCAGTAGTGAGCAATCTGCTTGTTAAACAAATACTGCTTCTTAGCTGCTTGTTCTTTGTGCTGTGCTCTTGGGGGTCTACCAAAGGGCAGAAGAAACACAAGCCAGCTGGAGAAATCAAGAGAAACAGAATCAATCTGAAAATCTGGGGAAGGTCATTCTGGTGTGAATAGGTAGAATTTTATGCCAGCTGAAGCTTAAAGAACTGCATCTGATAACTGCGTTTCTTCTGAGATATTTTTGATTACATATTTTATCCTGAACTTGTCATTATCAAGGGAATTGGAAGTTTTAATCACACATCCAGAAATGAATACTAAATAATATATGGTGCCTATTCCTCATGGTAATTTGTTAGTTAAGATACATTGTGACTTGTGTCATCAGCTCTTACACAGAAAATTTAGAATGCTTTCACACATATCCATATGGAAAACAGAGAAAAAAAAACAATTGAGAAGATGGAATATCTCTATCTTGTTTTAATTTTTTAGGGTTACATCTAAGCAAACTTGTTTTTAAAAACATTATTCAATAAATGCAGCATCATCATACACACTTAGCACAGACAGTACTAATTACACTATCTCAAAATAAATTATGACATTGAATTATGAATTTGCAGAATAGTTATCTTTGCAATTACCTTTTCTGCAAGTTAAACCACTGGGACACGCTGCTGCCAGGTTACAAAGTTGCTTCTCCAAAAGTCCTTCAATATATTCAAGTCAAATGACTTTGGGTATCTTGTATCATTAATAAAACCAAAATAATAATCAAAGTGTAAACAACTCATTCATTGCATCATTCAATACAAAAACTAGATTTTCTCTTTCATAGTGAGCTGCATTAATTAAAATTAATTTTCCTGTTGTTCATTACCACCATGTCTTGTAAAAAAGGTCCAGAAATGCATTATTTTTGCATTTTACTTGCAGATAATAGAAAGCTTTTCAAATTAATGCATTCAAATAACATTTATCTTGCTTCTCAATATTTCTCTGTACATGAACTTAAGGAAAAAATACGAGTATTCTGCATCTAAAATCTTACTGGGCAAAAATACCTCATCCTGGAGGCATAGAGCATCAAATAGCTTCAGAAATTATAAGACTTCAGTGATGGTGCCTAGCCCATCACATATTATCAATGTGTGGAGCCCTGGTCTCTCTTCTGAGACCCTTAAGCCTACAATGAGTGGTTTTATTCTGCCTAATTTCTTCTATTTCTCAAAGCTGTAAAGGAACAAGAATCAGCAGAATCACAATGTGATGTTAAACTGTCAGTTTGAGCTACATTAAAAGCTGGTAACTCTGCCACTGAGACAGAGATCTGCTGAAAACAGGAATGTCATAAAAGCTAAAAAAATATCTCTTGCCACCAGTTACTCTGCAGAGTAGTAGTCAACCCTGCTATTAACTCATCTATTTCAAAACACATCACAACATCATGAAGGTCATCCTTCATCCAGTCACTTCCTATCAGCAGTTGGCTTTTTCACCATTTCACACACAAAAAATACATTTTGTAATGGTCAGACAATCTTGTGCTTTGCCTTTAATGTCATTTGAAAAACCAGTAGTAAGGATAAAGCTCAACCTACATCCTACACTTTTTTCCTCAATAGATACATCCGTTGTGTTTCCTGTGTCTGGTTTCCCTTGGCTTCTTTTGCTTCACCAGGAAACTTCTCATGACTTTTGATAGACAATTTTGGGCATAAGACAGATCCACAGAAGGCATATCCACAGAGATCTCCTGCAGCTCAGACAGCTATAATGAAAGGAGGAGCAGCTCAAGCAAATATGCCAGGGGAAATAAAGTTGCTCTGGTTTCTGTTGCTTAGATTAACATTTTGAATCTCACTCTAATTAAGCTGTTTCTCTGCTGCTCTGGAAGGGGTTCCAGAAATATTAGTCTCCCTAGCAATATTTCTGAATACCTAGGTCTGATGAATAAGGTGAGCTAACAAATAAGACCTATATCTCTGTGTGCCAGTCTGAAATGCAAAAGGACTTTGCTGAGTGAGTTCCTAAAATCCATATTATACCCCTAAAGAGACTTACTAATGAAATAAAAGCATATTCCTGCTGCGATAAAATTCCAGAATGAGCATAAAATGATGACACATTCTTATTACCACCTAAAATTCTTTCAAACACAGGTTTTTGAAGGTAAGAATCTTTGTGTGATTGTATGTTTTCCCATGTAGATCCCAACACCTTCTCAGTCCCCCACCATAATTTTGTAGTCGCATGGGCAACTCTGACCTCATTAATGAGAGGGGCAACTCTCAGACAAATAAAGACCATGCTGCCAGAGATGGAAAAGTGGTTTATGACTTAGTTTATACCCTGTTCCAATGAGGAACTCTGTCCAACAGCTGTATCACACATGCTTTTGACCTAGTCAGGTAGGAATGAGAGAAGAACCTGAGGGTAATGGAGGAGGTTCAGAACCAAGTAAGTTATGATGTGCTAGGGAAAGTGGGAAGTGAATAGGAAATTTCATAAAAAATCAGGCTTTAATTCCAGACCTCATTGTTCCAGAAATCATTAAACAACTTGCTTTTCTACTTTCATCTAATCTGTGTGCCTGCAAGTGTAACATAGTTATATCCTTCAGACACTTGCATTAATTTGGCACCTATATTTTTTTTCCTGCTGAAAAACAGCAATACAAATGTAAGTGTAACACAATTACTACACCTGGAGAAAAGGGAATGGGAAAGGGAAAGGGAAAGGGAAAGGGAAAGGGAAAGGGAAAGGGAAAGGAAGAGGAAGAGGAAGAAAAAGAAAAAAAGAAAAAGAAAAAGGAAAAATAGAAGAAAAGGAGTGTTTGATGTAAAGTGTTAGGCAGTATGTTAACATTCCTGACAAGGCAGAATAGAAAACACTTTAATGAGCACTTATATTACTTTTCCATTTACACTTTAATACCACTCTGTTCCTTAAAGACACATCATCCCTCCTTCCCTGATTATGCAGTTCCAGTCTCTGTGTTCTTCCCTCTCTGACATTACAACAGTCAGTGAGAACTGTTTCACCTCCCCAGTCTTTACCCAAAAAAGGGTGACACTTTTTGCTTCGTAAGATATCTGCCACTTTAAAAAGTAGAATTCTCTCACCAAGAGATCAGACAGGAATTATCACAGGTTGGATGTGAGTGGGTGAGGCAGTGGAACTGGGCTTTTGCATGTCTTTCCATGGTTTTATTTGACATTCTGAGAGACTTAAAGCCTCTAGAGGGATACCTTAAATATGTGGTAGGGCTGCATAAAACTATTGGGAAGTAACATTAAATCAAGCTGGTGTTGAAAGATGATGATACTCAGGTTTCCCATCTTTGTCATAGCTACTTCATTTCACTCAAGTTCTTCTGAAGTGTTCAACAGTCTCCAGATATCAGTAAGGATACTAAAACTTTTGGACTTAGTTGGCTTTTCTTGGTAGCTCCAAAAGAATAAAAATCCAAAGTTGCTGAATAACCTTGACACCAGCATTCTGCTGTTTTAATGGAGTAATTAGCATCCTAATGGACTAATAAGATACATGAGAAACATTATACTAGCAATATTTAGTATCCTTTGTGTTCAACAGAATTTAACCAGGCTTTTTGAGCCAAGATGGAAGTATTCAGGGTGTAAATTTCTCTTTGGAAAAACATTAGGGGGTGAAAGACTGGTTTTCAAAGCAGATGTTTAGGACCATATTGAGATTTAGAAATCAATTTGTCTGTTCCATAAAGGAACCATTTAAAGGATAATCCTTTCCTTGATTAGGAAAAGTGGTGACTTGTACTGCAGAGTAAACAAAAGAAAAAAAAGAGATATGGTATATTTAAGTTAGCTTCAGTCTTTTTTTTTTAATACAAAAAGATGAAGAAATAAAGAATGTTCAGAGCACACGAAAATATTCTCACTAGCCAAAAAAGACAATAACGGTTGGAACATTGTTGTTAAGAAAAAGAGCAATTTATATAAAATGCAAGCCAAAAATCAATAGTTTTGTTACAGAATATAGGAGCGTGACGAATCTGCACCTTTGACTTCGGCTTATTTATGAGAAAATTATTTCTAGAAGCTAAAGCTGAAGATCTAGCTTTTGAAGTTAATATGGATTTTTGTTGCTTTCAAGAAAGCCAAGTTTTCATCATAGTACATTTTACCTAGAAATACTAAACTAAAAATTCAAATGTCCTATAACAGTAAATAATAATTTATTTTGTGATTTTAACCTTAATTTGCTATGATTCACCAAATTTCTTTCTTTTATTTTTGTTTTAACAGTTCAAAACCAACTATGAAAAGAGAAAGTTTAAAGTGGCTATTCCACCCAATGACACATCCACGGTGACTTCCATAATAAGCAACGTGTCAGAAGCAATGGAAGCTCTCACCCGAATGAAAGAGGAAATAGTTCCTGTTCCAGGTTCTGTGAACGGAGTGAATGCCCTTGGCTTGGTGGTGTTCTCAATAAGCTTTGGCCTGGTGATTGGGAGCATGAGGGAGCAAGGTCAGGCATTGAAAGACTTCTTTGATAGCCTTAATGAGGCTATCATGAGATTGGTAGCTCTAATCATGTGGTAAGTGCCTCTTCGATAAATTCCTTTTTAAGCTACGAACAATATATTTTCCTCACAGTCAGGCACGGAGTAGCAAGAGTCTGGCAGAAAGTCAAACAGTAAGATCATATCTACCTTGGAGCTTTTTTCATGAGTGAACTCATGAGCTGTAACTCTCTGTGACAATAATGTGCCCAAACATACCAACTCTTTCAGTGGGTTTCTCTTTCGACATGAGAAAAATTCAGCTCTATGGCAGAAGTTGCTACCCTTAATACAGAGCCATTACATGTCTTCATAAAGATAGCAGTCACAGCAGTAAGCTGTTGAAGTTTCCTTACATCCTAATCTGAATTCATTAAAGGAAACCGACAAACCTCTCCCATAATCTTATTTCTACACAGCAAGACCTTGTTATCATAATTTTCCAACTGGTTCCTGTTGTGTTAGATGTATGTCCTTGCATTTTAGCTGCACTGCTTACACATACACATAATTTTTCTGCTTTCTTTATTCTGTTCATTAGGCAAATAAAATTAATACCTTTACCCTTAAGGTATGAAATCTTTTCAAAAACTAGGACTCATTTTTCTCCAGGAAGAAGGTTAACTATGAAAAGAAATTACATCTTGTTGCCTTCTTTACTACAGAAAACAAACAAATCCACTCCAGGAGTCTACCCAGGGGTACACATGTATACTGCCATACTAGATACAAAACCAAAAATAAATATATTTGTTCCAATAGCTAAAATCTTTTCTTCTTCACAAGCACATTTAAAATGATAAAACAGAGGATTCAGATAAATTTCCACACGGACTTTATGATATAGAGGGCAGCTGCGATATAGTGGAGAGATTCTGTTCTGTGGTATCTCACTGTGAGAAGACAAGTGGACATTTATAGGAGTAAGGCTGTACCTGAAGTACTGCTCCAGCAGAATTATGTTAGAGCTTTTTGCTCAGCACCAGCTCTTTCTTCACCTCTAGCTGTGCTTCCTGATAGGCAAAAGCAATTCATTCCCCTGTGCTGCTGTGCCTTAATGCAGCCAGCTTTTGTCATACAGACTTCTTCATTCTGATGAGTATGTTTGTCCAGTGCCCCACTGGATGAAACATAACATAGCCAGAAGTGATGCCTGGAAAATGGAACAGATCTCCCCAAAAACGTTAGGGTGAATGTAAAAGCAAACCTTTACTTGAAACCTTTCAGGTGCACAATATGGTGAAAATTGCCTGTAGTATAGTAATTCTACAATTTTTATAAGGTTAGTCTATTAGTACACTTATCATATACTATCCAATTAAAAGGTTAGGTGGTTAGGTAATAATTCCGGGGTTTCTGCCCCACTGGAAGCAGCCCACAGGTTTCTTTTGCCCCACTTTTGTTATGTCTGGTCCAGATTCTGGTTGGAAAAGAGAACATCCTTGTAGCTGGTACTCTTCTTGGAATAAAACTAAACAATATTTAGGAATGCATTTATAAGGTTAGCCTATTGTTCCTAAATGTAGGGAAGAAAAATAGGAAAAATACTAGAACCTATAGCCAAAGCTACAAAGTTAGAAATATGTGAAAAATACAAAAACTAAAAATCTGCATCAGAAGCAGCTTAAAATCTTGAGAAGTTATCAGACTTCTGTGTGGGTTTCTTCCCCAGCTACATGGGAAACAGCACTGGTATAGAACTGTGTGCTTGGCACAGTCTTTGCATGTGTTGGTTGAGCCTTCGTTCACACAGGCAGAATTATAACAGAATTGGCTAAATTAGCTTTTAAATTATTCTTGAAATCCAAAGAGAATTCATTTCCCTATCTGTCTAAATGGCAAGCTATACATTTTGAAATCCTTACCAGATGTTGAATCCACTGAATCCCATCAGAAACATTCACTGCTGTGTTTCAATCCAGCTTGAATTGTGAAGAGTCGAAGTGTTAAATTTTTGAACTGCTCCTGAATAGGAGCATCCTCACAGTGAAATTCTGCATTTATGCATAGAAACACAAAGAGTATGGATGTTGGACCAAATCTCTACTTCGTTTTGTGACGCTATTTTGATTTGCAGGTATGCTCCACTTGGAATTCTCTTCTTGATCGCTGGAAAAATTGTGGAGATGGAAGATATGGGTGTGATTGGTGGCCAGCTTGCCATGTACACTGTAACAGTTATCATCGGTTTGCTAATTCATGCTGTCATTGTCCTACCTCTTCTCTACTTCGTGATCACTCGTAAGAACCCGTGGGTATTTATTGGAGGCTTAATCCAGGCATTAGTCACAGCTTTGGGAACATCTTCCAGGTATAACACACTATTTTAAATCCAAATCTTTTTTTAGTATTATTGGTTAAAGAAACAATTTTACAATGAGAACTCTGTACTCATTGGGGCACTGTATTTCAGTTCTGCTGCTCACCAGTACTGACTTGAACTCTGTATAAGTTCTTCTATAAAACTTCTTATACTTTCTTCTGTAAGAAACCCTGAACAGAGATGAAATTCATCTGTTTGGTGATGTAGACTGTATGGCCAGAACCCTTGCAATTTTGGTTAGTCTGGGTGTTTGCTATTCTAAGTAGTTTGTAATGGCTTGAAAATGAAGGATAGAGGAGGAAAAGAATATAAATGGCAAAATGGAGCAGCAAATAGAAAATTCCAGGGGGAATTCCTATTGGCAGCTGATGTTTCATGCCCAAAATCCTGATAGCCAACTATGGATACAGAACCTACAATAGAAATGGCACTTTTGCTCTTTGCAGGTGGTCATAGTTATATCATGTGAATTAAAACAACTTTTTGCATGTATCACAGAAGGAAACATTACAATGAAGTGTACATTTCTACATATTTTACCTTTCATAAAACAGCTGCCATTTTAATCTATTTTTAAAATGTCTCCTAAAGACAGGGACTTTCAATCAGATATTCTGTGATGCTAAATGCAAGTGCTCGGTGTTTGAGATTATTTTGAAGTAAAAACCTAGGCTGATGGAAGACAGCATACTGTACTGCAAGTGGATTTAAAATTCACCTGTAAGATGTCTGTCAGCATCTTACACAATCTTCCACAGTCCCTCTTTATTTTTTCTCAGTATTTGATCAATATTGGTAGAGTTTTCAAAGACTAGAAAGTGTTTTTAGTATTTAGCAATAAATGTTCCACTGGGATCAAGTAATCTGAATGTCTGTGTCTTGAAAAACCTCTTTACTTTGGTATAACCAAATGTAGAGATACAGGCCTGGTTTGGACTGAGTTAGATTTCTTCATAGCAGCTCATACAGTTCCATGTTTTGGATTTTTGGTCAAAACAACAGTAATCACATGCTGACATTTTAGCTGTTGCTGAGTATTTGCACAGCATCAAGACCTTCTCTGACTCTCACACTGTCCCCACAGTGAGTTTAGGGGTTCACAGTGGGTTAGGAGGGCACATGGCCAGGCAGATGAACCTAAGTAAGACAAGAGATATTCCATGCCACATACATCATGCCCAGCAACTAAAGGGGAAAAGGGATTTTAGGAAGGCTGGCCACATCCTGCTCCAGAACTTGCTCCAGATGGCCACTGGTCCATCTATGGGAGTGGTGCATATGCATCACTTGCATTGTTTTGTTTTCTTTTGTTCTTCTTTCAAACTTCTCCCACACTTATTAAACATTTTTATTCTCAACCCATCCATTTTCTTGCTCTTACTGTTCCTTTTGTTTTTGCCTGTCCCATCAAGGTGTGGAGGCAAGCAAGCGGCTGTGTGTGCTTAGCTGCCTACTGGTGTTAACCCATAGGTAGGAAAATAATGCAATCATCAATCAAAACGCCCTTTGCAGGGGAGTCCACAAAAAATAAGAGAAAACAAGCTTTTTACTGAAGGTTTGAGTAGCCCAATTTGTATACCTTCAAGAAAGCAATGCTTAGGGATGATTCAATCACTGCTCCATGACTTTAAACTGAGAAGCAGGAATTTTAAACAGGTTTCTGTGCCTAACGGAAGAACCTTGTCACAAAACACAGAACTTCAACACTTTCTGTCTAGGGATTACATAGAGAATGGCAATAATTAACAGTTGGAAAACGTTTCTGAGAGCATTAGAAGAACCCTCATCATTAGAAATGCTTAAAATTCAGCATTTGCATTTAAAAAAAATTCTCTTAGATCACATAAAAACTAAGACAGAACTGTCATTATAACGTGACACTCTTCTCTTTCCCTCCTTGCAGAAATTATATCTTTTATTGCCTTCTTTCTTTTTGTTTCAGTTCTGCAACACTACCTGTTACGTTTAAGTGTCTAGAAGAAATAAATGGAGTGGACAAACGAGTTACAAGATTCGTACTCCCAGTTGGTGCTACAATTAATATGGATGGAACTGCTTTGTATGAGGCTTTGGCTGCAATTTTCATTGCACAGGTCAACAACTTTGATCTGAACTTTGGACAGATTATCACGATCAGGTATGGAAACCACTATTACCTACATTTAATAAATGCACCTTTGTGATGACCCCTTGCTAGTTTATGTGGGATTAAACAAAAGCATCTAGAACTAAAAACAAGACCTACTACAGCATCAGATTATCTGTAATTTACATCTTCTTCACACAAAAGTACCCCCAGCACGTATTCTCGTTTGGATAAACTTTTAACAAAATGTAACATGGCACACCTATTGCTGCACTTAATAAAGACAGCAAGAACAGGTTTCAGTTTTTCTTTCCTAAGAACTCATGCAGCTGTTGGGACCTACAGACCCATAATAATGCGTACCAGGCAGTTTATAATGCATGTACAAAGCTGAAGCATAAAATCATCACAATGTTGTTGCTAGGAGAGGTACTGTTTTCTAGGTTTCAAGATACAATCAGGGCTAGCTGTGTAAGGAACAGTAATACTTTTTTATTACACCAGCTGACAGAAGTGGTGAACACAGGTCATGTTTTCAAACACACAACCCTTCTTGTTTGAAATAGAACAGCAAACAACCCACTAGTTAACAGTTAGTAATAACTGATCTGCTTTAATTTCATTATGTTTATCAGAGCTTAAGGAAAAAGGGTGATGGGTACACGTGCAGAAGAAGAACGTCAGCAATGGGACAGGCAGGCATTGTGGGACAAAGACACATATCTATCACACAGGAACACTGCAAGCTTCTCTCCATAAAAGCCATCAGTTTATCTCAATATTCTTTAACATAAGGCAAAACTCTGCCTTCACCCTCTGAGGCAATTGTTTCACATTCATTAGTACTAGAGCTGCTCCCTGGAAAACCACCTGAGAAAACAAATTCCTCCTGAAGCAGGTGTGAACAAACACATTTCTACAAAGTCACTAGACTGTATGACTCAGGGTTTCTGGCAGCTTTCTATTTTCTGATGGCAGAACACCAACTGCTGGAGGACAGAGACTTCATCTGGCATGAAGTTATAGTGAGATGGACAGAGAGGAAGAGTTCTTGTGTTAGATCTGCCAGGACAGAACTACCTCCTCAGCTTCTCTTTTAACATGTTTGAGCTTGTGGAGAGGGTTTTTTCAGTGGGTGGGGACAGGTAACTACAATGTTTTTGTCTGGCCCTTGGCATCAAGTGGGCAATTTATCACCTAACAAAATCGTGTTTTGAGGTTTCTGGATAGAGGTTTAGTGAAACACTTTGGATCGAGAGTCATACTCCCTTGCAGCTATACGGTGTTCACAGAAGAGACTAGGCTCATCTTTTATTTACTACTGAGCAAATACCTTCTTGCTTTATATCTGGTTTTAAAGTTTGACAGATGATAAGGAGAGTTTTTATTACAGTTTAATTACAGAAATCAATTAATTGCTCTTGCCATCTCTTTGCACAGCATCACTGCTACAGCTGCCAGTATTGGGGCTGCAGGCATTCCTCAGGCTGGACTGGTCACCATGGTCATTGTGCTCACATCAGTAGGTTTGCCTACAGATGACATCACTCTTATCATTGCAGTAGACTGGTTCTTGTAAGTATTTTTGTGGAGTTGTTAAAGGCTTAGACCATATTCAGAAGTGAAATATCCAGGGACCTTTTGGCTAAACTATAATGTTTTGCTCTGGAAGGCAGTTGGAAACAAGTGTTGAAAAGGATCACTGTTTCTTCCTAAAAGGTATTTTCTTACAGCAGATGGTGAGGGGTGTTGCTTAATTATGGTTCCTTTTGTATGCAAAAGTTTACCTAGCAACCTCTATTGTTAAGATACTAAGAAAACTTTCAGATAATTAAATAAGCAAAGAATTGCTTGTGTCTTTTATTTTTTGTAGGATGGTAATGAAAACTTTTCAGTCAATCAGACTCAGAACTGGATCAGATCCAACCAATTCATTGCAGCCTTGCTGACTATCTAATCTAGGAAAGATTCACCTGTCTACCCTATGCATGCAGAAATGAAAACTAATTTCGTAACTACCACCACAGTTTTTCTATTCACCTATCTGTCGAAAGTGACAGATGCCTTTAGATATATATATATATATTCCCCTAGGTCCAGCAAATAAATCAAAGGATGATTCTCTCCAACATCTGTTTCATCTAACACCTATTATTTAGCTTTTCCAGGCGATTTTGCCCTTCAATCTTCTCAAGTGATCCCTGAAAAAAGTTGCCTGTGTTGTTATCAGATCATAATGTCTTCAGATGATTTCCTTACCACCTGATGCAGGTGGATGCTTACCTACTGACACTGCCAGCAACTCCCTGCCAAGCTGCCTCCTGCATCTGCTGGGCAGAGCCCAATGAGAGGAATGAATTTTTGTCGCTTAATTTGAGTCATTCCTGCACAATTCCATCCTAAATTACACATCATATTTTATGGTCAGGAGACAAACGTATGTAACAAGGTAGATTCTTGCTGGCTTACATGTTCAGAGGATATAAACCCAAACTCTTGATACCCAAGAGTATCAAAATGCCTCCAGGAAGCCATATGCTCCCTTTGCCATCCTCACCACGTGATTGCTTCTTGTTGTGAAGTTGCTGAGCATATTGACACATTTTGAGTTAATTACGGTATTTGTTAATTTCTGTAGAAGAAATCATGGCATTGACATTCAATGTACAGAAAACTCATCTAGGAGCTGTTTGAGGGCCATTTTCGCAGCTGGTCTGCTTGCTTCCCTGAGCAGATGAAAGTAACTCACTACTTTTTCCCTAGGGATCGTCTCCGTACCACCACCAACGTCTTGGGAGACTCCATTGGAGCAGGAATTGTTGAACATTTATCACGGCATGAGCTGAAGAACAGGGATGCTGAGATGGGTAATTCTGTGATAGAGGAGAATGAAATGAAGAAACCATACCAGCTGATCTCGCAAGAAAATGAGAATGAGAAACCAATAGATAGTGAAACCAAGATGTAGGCTAGAGAAAGCGTGAGTTCAACACTACAAGTGTGGGAAAACACACACTTTTTCCGGCAATTTATGTCTTGAAATCACCAACTTCATCTATTCCTTCATTTCTCCCTTTATGCTCGCACTGGAAAGAATTAATGAAAATATACTCCAAACTAGCAGTGATCATGGTATATGTTGGCTTCCCACTTAAAAAAATAATTAACAGGCAACAACACTGGTCCTGCTAGACACATGCTAACTGGGGATAAAAAAAGAGATTGTGTATATGCTACTCAGTCCTGTGAATCTTTTTTTTCTTTTTTTTATGAACTGGAAAGTAAAAACAGATAACAGAGCCTGAAAATTGTTATATTTTTTTAAATACCTGTTGCAAAATTCCTAACATCTATAAACACACAATCAACACTTCTAACTTGATAACTGCATCCAGCTAAGTAAATTAACAGGACTTTTGCTATTTTATCTGATTTTTTTTCTCTAGTGTTATATTATTGTTCAAATAAAAAAAGCAGGAGACTAATTGAGGGGATAAAAAGGGGGAAGATATATAAATAGAGAAAAGAAAATACCCCCAAATCAGCACTTTTACCAGCTGAGATGAAATATTTCTGAGAAAGTTATTTTATCTAGACAGTTTTTCGGATTAGATTCAGCTGATCTTTATAAAAATTTAGCCTAGTTGGCTCCCACTGACTCACAAAAATTTACATATGCATGTATGTACTTCCAATCTGGATTTGCTCCCTTAATTTCAACAGCACAACCCAGTTAAACAATCTGTGTGTTTAAATGTTTGTAGGAGCAAGGCCCTGGTCTGGGACAGAAAATGTGTCTTCATCTCTGTTTGGATAAAAAACTTTGCACGCTCTGGATGCACTAATGAGCTACTTAATAAGCAATTATAAGAAGGCAATGCCAGCCTTCTACAGAAGGTGCAGAGGGTGAGATGTTCAGAGCCTAAATGGGCTGCATTCTGAATCTGAATCCCTGAGACCAGCAGAGGTTTTCTGGCTGCAAACTTCCCAAATTCTTGATCCACTAATTAATTATAGAGGCATGAGCTGGATTTACATTTTTCCATCTGGAGAAGGCTCCCTATCTTTATGTGACATTTTGAATTCCTAGAGAGTTTATCAGTAGCACCTGAAAAAGAAGAGAAAAGCCTTTAGAAAATATAATTAATGGGTGCTTCTTTTATTTTTATTAGGAAAAGACAAGCAAACTGAAAAATAATAAGGACTATAATATATGTTGAAAGTTTAATTAGCAAGGATTTTAAAATGAAATATTGTAAGTAATTTTCAGGGAATAGATAAGGAAAGAACGAAAAAAGGGAAACAATGATTTTGTAATACAGTGGGGTTTTTTGTTTAAGATTATTCCCTGAAGAAGGCCTTTTCTAGAAATACAAATCATGTACTTTTTCGTTTTTGTCTTGTATTATTAGAGAGGTTAAACCAGAAAGTTTTATAATGCAGATGCAGTTGGGAGAAAGAAAAAATATTAATGGACAGGCACAATAATATTTCAATTATTTCTTTTATTAAAATATCCGGTTTTCTTCTTTATTCCTCCCCTTGCCAAAATAATTCTAATGACAGAAATGAAGGATCCCTTTGCATTGTCCCAGCTGCCATTCAAAAAACATTCAATATATTGCATCTGTCACTTAAAGCCCATGAATATGGTGTACCAGTAACTGTAGTGAAAATGTCAGCATGCTGGTCAAAGATAAATCTTTTCCCAGGCAAGATTGGCTTTTTGGGACTGAAAATTCCTGTCCATCTTCTCCAGTTGAGTAATCCAGACAACATGAGCAAGAACTCTCAAGTGAATGAAGTGAGATGGATTTAATATAGGTTACTGAGCAGTTAAACCAAGAAAACTCTAAACAAATCTCTAAATGAATGACTGAAAGAAAATATGGGTTGTTTTTTTCATTTTTGTTTGGGGGTTTTTTTGTGGGTTTTTTTTTTTTGCTAACAAAATGCAAATCTAGGATACAGACAGGCATTTTCTGATATGTAATTAGAGATATTTTTATATAGATATCGTATTCAGAATGTGTGTATAAACATTAACTGTAGAATTTATGGTATAACATTTTAAATTTTTGTTAAGATTTTGTTTGGAAGTACATTGCAAAGACAATGTAAAAGGCTGTCTTTCTATGACATCAGCTGAGAAAACCGAATTGTGTCACAAAGAATGTGATCTTTTTTATACTAACTTTGTTTCTTATGGAAATCAGGTATTATAGAAAGGTTCCCTTCCACATCCCTCACTGGTTCTGCATTGGTATGCACCCAGAGTGGATTGACAAACATTACTTTGTAGATGTATTTTCAATAAAAATAGTTTTACATTACTGCTCCTATTGTGATTTAGATTTCTTTCAAAGGCTCTGTAATACAAGCTTCTCACAAACTCAGAGATGAGAAACTCATAGTATGGGATTTCAGGAATTACAGGCCATTTTGTACAGCCGGGCTTTGATATTACAGGGCTTCCTCACTACAAATACTTGCTTAGTTTAATGATCAAAAATTAAGAAGAGTGGAAGGCAGGAACATTAAGAATTAAAGGAACCTGTGTTTACCCCACAAAAGTTCATCCAAAATCAAGTATATAAATACATATTAATATCTGCAAAATAAATTTTTAATAAAGTATTTACGTTTTCAGTGATTCAGCTACTGCAAAGTTGCCAGTTCATTTTGGATGCACAATTAGACTGTCCAAACTCCAAATACAGCTTTGTAACATTACAACCTTCTTAGGCAATCCACTGTTAAGCTCATTAAAATGGTTTGTGGTGCTGGGTTCATTTGGCAAAAACTTCAGCTAGCAGTTATTGTCTAATGGAAGTGAACATCTCATCAGAAGTACTGGAAAGGAATAAAAGATACAAGCTGAATCACTTACACCTGGGAAGTTGTTTGGAGCAAATGGAGACAGCAGGGAGAAGCCCTACCTCCCTGAACGTACACCAGCAAAACACCAAACAGTGACCTCTGTGAGTATGCCTGTGGTGCTATCAGTGTAAACAAATCTTGTGAAAAAAATCAGAGAAGGAAAAAGTTTAGAGAAGGCATGGTGTTACAGAGCATATGAGTATAACTCTTCACAATTCTATTTTCTAGTTATCTGCATGTTCATTCACCCAATCCAGGTAAGTATCTTTGTGTCTCTGGAACTACTATCATGATGGGAATAGTGTAAAGGAAGAGGGCTAGTGTATCACAGAATCATTTAGGTTGGAAAATACCTCCAAGATCATTGAGTCCAGCCTTTGACTTATCAACATTTTGTCAACTAGACCATGGCACTGAGTGCCATCCTTTTCCTGAACACTTCCAGGGATGACGACTCCAGCATCTCCCTGGGCACCCTGTTCCAATATCTCTATCCAATATCCTTTCTGTGATGAAATTCTTCCTGATGTCCAACCTGAACCTCCCCTGGCTCAGCTTGAGGCCATTTCCTCTCATTCTGTCACTTGTCACTTGGGAGGAGAGACCAGCCCCTTCCTGGCTACACTCACTTTTCAGGGAGTTGTAGGGAGTGATAAGATTCTCCTTGGACCTCCTCTTCTCCAACTAAACACCCCTAGCTCCTCCAGACATTCTTCACATGATTTGCTCTCTAGACCCTTCCCCAGTTCCACTGCCCTTCTCTGGACATGCTCCAGCATCTCACTTGGAGATATTAGTGGCACAGTGGCCTTGCTTACTCTTCTGTGTCCTCATGCAGAAGTGAGATCTCTGATAATTCCATAATTTTTCAGCAGTGTTTTCATTTAGAAGTTGGGGAACAAAACAGCATTGCCATTCTTAGGCAAGAGTTCATGTCTCTGTAACAGTGTGTGGCCCATACAAAGCAAAGTGATCATGCATGTGGAAAATCAACTACTGGCACAGGAGGGTATTTCTTCTGAAGGACTGAATTCGCACAAGTGACATTTGTGTTCCATTGCAGGCACAACTGACAAGAAATGCAAGGCATTTTTTTTTCAACTAATCCTTGATAGATTTAATAAAATTACAACAGAAATGGTACAGAAGAGTGTCTCTTGCTTCTCGTGTAATCAACAGCGTCCTATTTGTGATAACAGTGTGAGACCCACTAGGTTCTGGTGTGATCAGCCATTTCCCAGAACAAGACAAAAATTCTGAGATGAACTGAGACATCACTACCTCTCTGGATTTCTCTCTTTCTAAAGGGATTGGCTTATCTTGGAGCATGGATAAGGTAGAAGAAGATTTCTACACCTTGATGCAAAACTCAAAACTCAAACTTGCAACTTTAGTGAGGCAGCAAGGTTTCTTTGGATAATAGAGAGCAGTAGTCAGATGACATAATCCTTCATGATGAGCCCTTTTCTTTGCCCCTTCCCCCACCCAGCTCCTCAGATGTCTCTGAGATACACAGACGTAGTGAAAATTCCAAAATTTTAAGACTGGAGTACCCGCAACTCTAACCAAAGTTTCTTTTGAACATGCCTCATTACACAACTAGGGCTGCACAAATAATTGATTTTTCAGTTCAGTGATAGAACTGAAAAACTGGAGAGAATACTTCTTCCAGGGCATCATTGAAACAATTTTTTGTTGCTTAAGAAAAAAAAGCCCTATCTCACTTTTAGATTGCTTTTACTCTATTTTAAATTAAAACAAACTCAACTGCAAAATGAACTGAACTTGGAAATAAAACACTGAATCACTTTGCTAGGAAAATGTCAAAATGAAATGTTTCAACTTTTGTATAATATCTGCTCACTTTAAAGCCAATTGTATTTATAGAAGCTGGCAAAGCTTCACAAGTACTTGCCTCAAAAACTGCATTTTTCAGCAGTATATTTTTATATTAATGCTTTTTCTTTGTTCTTTACAACTTCCTTTCTCCAGACATTGCACATTTTTCTGGTTTTCCTGATTACTTAGAGTTTATTCTTCATAGTACTATTGGTTTTTTTAGAGCTTTATAAAACTTTTGATACTTGATAAAAATGGTAAAAAATGAACTCTCTTCTGATATTTGTTCACTATTGTTACTATTACTGTGGGTCCTAAACCTGTGTTCATTTTCTGCACCCTTTCTTTTTTGAAACCTTAATCAGTTTCTCATTTTCTGCAGTACCATATTCCTCTGTCAATCTGTCCTACTTTCTCTCATGGCTTTACTCCTCATTTTTACAACTTCTCCTCCAAGAACTCCCCTACAGCAAGTCTTCATATACCCAGATTCAGGTCTCAGGAATATTCTCACTCTTCAACATGACTTAGCCTTTCTGAGTTTTGGTTCCTGACTGTTAAAATAGGGACAACAGCATTGCCCTGCCACCAGGGTTTCCAGAGAAATTAAGATTGTGGAGAGCCTGTACAATGGGGCTGACACAGGCACCTGGGCCACATCTCAGGGACTATCCAGACCCTAAGGATTTGTGTAACACCCTTGTAATTTTATCTCCTGTGATCTAGATACTTGAGTGAATTTAAGAATTTACCCTCTCTTCAAAACAGAATTAAATTAATTTGCTCTTCATAATTATACCTAAAAAGAGACCAAATCATATAGTACTCTCTGACTCCTTCCACTGGCAAAAATATCTTGAATAACAAAGAGAGAAGGGTAAAATAATGATCTGAGTTGGATTTTAGGTGCTAATTTGCAAATAGATTCAGAATAACATTCGTACTGACAGCAGATGGTGACTGTCACTCTTTCTGAGCAGGTGCCACACAAACCTCCCCTCACAGATCTTCCAGTTCACCTTGCCCATGACCCGCGGGCCCTCTCCTATTCCAATCCTGCTCCTCTCCCAGGCAGCAGCTCCTGACCAAGCCAAATTGCCTGGTGGTTTTGTGATAGGGACAAATGGGGACTGGGATGAGACCACCCAACTTGCTTTCATTTACGGGCTCAGCCAGCATGTAAGCCCGAGTCTCCAGAAGAAAAAGCCGACAGTACTAACCCACTGTGCCACTTAGCCTGCACAGTGCAAAAGAGCTATTCAGCTGCTGCCAGCGCTTCATTTTCAGATGTACTGTAGGCTCTGTAACAATCAGCCACCTAAAAACTGCAGTTTCCCAGCAATGACAGCCAAATTTTTTTGTCTCGCTGGATTATGCTGCCATCGTGTGGCAAATGTTTTTACAAGGCACACTTCGCATCCAATTAAAAAAATTAAGCTAAGTGCTCTGATGAATAGTTGAGCACAGCACCTAATGTATTGAGCACAGCATTTGACATTTGTTGAGCTGCAGAATGTTGTTGTTGCTATTATTATTATTACTATTATGCTTACTCACACAAAGAATATACTCATTCATCTTCTCCTCCGTTTGACACAGCCTTGAAGAGGTTTAGTGTAATACTGCCATTCTTATATTGATTCTTTGGTGTTTGTGTTCATTGTCTCTGCTTTGTCTGAGTATCTCTCAGGCAAAATCAAGGTGTCTTGGGGAAAATGTGTGCCAAAGTTCCCGAAACCTTCCCTTTTGTGTATGGACTATTCTACTAGGACTAATTGCTAACATAGCAGAGTTTCACACAGTACTAATCTGTCTTGCAGTCTCAGTTGTTTCTCTTTGAAGGGCTCTCTCTTGGTAACCTGCTGTGCTCCAAGGTTTTGTGAAAATGGTAGATTTGCACACTTGGAATCTGCACCTGCCAAATTGTGTCCCTGTTGAAGCATGCAGATTGTACCTAGATGAAATTCATGTCAAAATGGTGAGGAGCAGCTGAGGGAACTGGGGGTGTTTAACCTTGAGAAAAGCAGGCTCAGGGCAGGCTTGATCATTCTCTACAACTGAAAGGAGCTTGTGGAACCGGAGAGTGGGGCTTGAGGGGGTGGAGGGTGGTCTCTTCTCCCAGGTAACAAGCGACAGAATGACGTGAAGTGACCTCAAGTTGCACCAGGGGAGGTTTAGATCAAATATTAGGGAAAATTTATTCATGGAAAGGGTTGTCAAGCGCTAGAATAGGTTGCCAGGAAAGTGGTGAAGTCACAATTTCTGAGTTTTTTAGAGCTGTGCAGATGTGGCACTTGGGGACTTGGTTTAGCGATGAACTTGGCAGTGCGGGGATAAGGGTTGGACCCCATGATTTTAGAGGTTTTTTCCAACCTAAACCTTCTGTGATTCTGTGAAGAAAATGCTGTGTGGCATCTGGCCAGGGCCTAAGCTGTTCCTTTACAAACCAGTAGTGCTGCCAATACTTGTAATACTGAATATTGTATTGCAAACTCTTGGAGACAGAACTGGGAGAATTCTGCTTACACTGTCTTCAAATCAATTTCCAGCCCTTAGCACCATCTAAAAATATCACATGACACAAAGGATCAGAAAGCAAAGAAAAAGAGTTTTAAATTACTGTTTTTAAGTCAGACTCAAAGGAGTCATGATTTTGAAAATTAGATATCTGTAATATTGTATCCTACTAAAAATTACATCCCTCAAAAGTTAGTCCAGAAAATATTGACCTTCCTTGCAATTACTGTCTTTGTCAAACTGAAACAGGTCTTTCACAGTCCAGCTGTAATCAAACCACCATGAAACTTCACTATGGTCAAAAGCTGCACTATCTGCTAAAAATACAAAAAATAGTTTTAAAATTCTAAATATAAATCCAGGAGCGTGGGCCAGACTTTGTTTACTACCAGCACAAAGCAGCTCTTCTGTTTCAGAGCCACCATCAATAAACTGCAGACAAGCTTTGCTTGCTCCCTCATTCCTTTCAATTCATTACTTTCCACAGTATACTTTAGTCTGACAAGAAAAGCATTCTCCAAATATAAGCTCAGCTGTGAACACAAGTGAGAGAGAATTGAAAGGGTAAAAGGGTGCAGCGGAGATTTTGGGAACAGAGCAGCAATTCCGTCTTCCTGCCACGGCAAGATAATAACACAAGCCCACTCAGCACATGAGCAAACATAGAAGGATATTGCTAAGCAGCTGACATGATTCCAGCAAAGAGAAAATCTGCCTCAGGGAAAATCTGCCTCATGGGTCTGCTAGACTTCCCTAAGTGCATTAGGAAGGAAACTAGTGGATACACTAGTGGGTGCAAAGAATCTGAGTTTTCAGAAAGCGATAGATAATGTCCTACACCAAAAGCTAATAGAGAAAATATTGACTGAAAGATAGGTCCTTTATGGATTTAAAGCTTGTTACAAGATGAGAAATAAGTGGTAGGGTTTAACTAACATATCTCAGTAAGAAGTGTTTCAAGTGAGTCCACACCCAAAATGCTTTGGGAACTAATTTTATTGAACAGCTTTATCAATTCCTTGGACAAGAAATTTTGCAGTGCAATCTCTGTAAGTGATAAAATAACACCTTGTTCTTTAAAATAGCTGTGCTCTTTGACAATGGCAACAAATTCCATAAGGGACCCACAAATCTGAATGGGTGGAAGTTTTCCAGGTCATCTGTCCTTAAGAAAAATACAAAGTAGTGCACCTACAGAGAAAAAAAATTCTAAATGGCAACTACATGGTGCTGAGCCCAAAACTGACAGTTAGGAGCCAAAGAAAGGATCTTAGAGTTGCTGCTGTTTTCTGGAATCACTGTGTCAATGCACTGGCCAAAAAAAAGGTAGCAAGATGCTGGAAGTCACCAGAGAAGATACTCAGAATAAGGAGAAAAGAGGACATCATTTTGCTCCTGTGTGAAGTTCTTGGTGCAGCCACACCTCAAATCCCTTAGGATGTCTCAAATAGGATGTAGAGGAATTATGAGAGGTGCACAGAAATTAAGTAAAACATTCATAAGAGGTAACACAAAAATCTGGGAGATACAAAAAAGTCCTTAACTGCAGAAGCTGTACGATGAAGTAAAACAAAAACAAGAAGAAAATGGATAAAGCAAATGTAGAACTGCTAATCACTATATCAAACAACACTAATCACAGAGGGAACTGGGCAAGTACTTTAAAACAGAGTTGAGCCTGCTTAAGGAGTACAGCTTTACAAAATGGATAGTGAAATCTGGAACTACATTGTCACAGGACACTAGGAGAGATGGTATCACAGTGGGGCAAATTAGTAAGGAAGGACAAATGCTCCAGCATCCTTGATACAACTTTGAAAGGTGTGGAATCCACCCAGAGAAGTGGCAGCACACATGCCTTCACTAAACAGTGTCTCTCCACTGCTGGGCGGTGAGAAAATACTGGTTTTAACAGAACGGTGGTTTGATTGTGCAGGAGGTTTCTAATGTGTTTATTTTTACCATCTGTCCCACAAAAGCAAGATTTTAGGCAATGTAACTTGGTTCATTCTGTTATCTGCTAATAATAATTCTATGACACAGTAATTCCTTCTGTGACTTTCCAATCCACCGACACATTCCTTCAAGTTATGCGTCTTGCATAAAGCAGTCACTCTGGAGCTGTAAATTGATTACTCATATGTTTCAAGAAAAACTATTTTCTGCTTTCCCACTTGCGATGTTGTGTGTGCTCGTGTGTAAAATCTTCTATCTTCGTCCTTTGCAATGTTTCAAAATTTCTTTGCTAAACCTTTTACAAAACTGGCATGACTCCCCCAAGCACAAGCCTCCCCTCAAGGCTTGGAGCAGCAAGACCCACTCCCAAGAGCTCCCAGTAAGCACCATTATGCAGTTTGGGCAATACAAGAAGTGCCAGGTCAGATGCTGAATAAAATGTCTCATCTTCTCATCTCTTGCTTTACAGTTCCCTAATCAGTATCAGAAAATCCAGTGTAGCAGCCTGGCAAGTGCCAGTATACAGCTGTATACACATATGCTGTTTTCAGGATGATCCATTCATGCAGGCAAAGTTCAAAGTCTGGAGCAGGGAGACTTCAGCTTGTTTACATGCACTTTCCCAAAATACTGCTTTCATTATTCTTATGCTTCCTCCACGATATGCAACAGTCTCTTAAAGAACTTGGGAAATTATTAGGACTGTGGAAAAAGAAGTCTCCAGAAGTAAGATTTTTTTGTAGGTTTATTCCACTCCTTTGATTGGAGAAAGCAGCAATAGATAAAGAAAGACAGCAACCTGCTGAAGTAATTAATCTCTTAATGAAAATACTGTTAGAACCAATCAATCACTGAAAAGCTCCATTTAAAATGTCATTAATGCAAATTACTTTTAATAAACTAAGTTATTGTTATTTTCCAACACAAGTCATCATTTAAATGATCTTGTTCAAATATTTTATGGATTTTCATCTTTGGTTAGCAAATCTTTGAAAGAGTTTTATTAAAAACATGTTACTTAGAAAATCTAGCGTTAAGATATGTAGAAAGAACAGGCTTAATGTGATATTCCTGTTCTAACCTGTGTGCCAAGTGTATGGGAATGTGAGACTCATGATTTTCTCCCCTGAGGAGGTGAGGGCTGTAAATAGTTATAACCCAGTCACAGAGGCATCATTCACTGGCCTGATTAGCCAAGACTAAGCATACCTTCAGTGGCATCACAGAACGAAGCACTCCTTTATAGCAGAGTACAAAGGACAGCAGTCCAGTTCATTTGATTTCTATCCCTTTTTATCTCTGTCCTCCTTTACTCAGTTTTCTCTCCTGACTCTTATTCTCTGGAGCTCGGACTGGTGGGTTTTGTACGTTTATGTACATTGCCTGTTAAGCAAGAGAGCTCCTGCAAGTCCCTCTCAGAGACTGGGCAGTGGATATCTCTCCTTGTGTCATGAAATTGGCTGAGGTAAGAAGCAGCTAGAACAAGAACTTGTGTGCTCCCACATGCCAGAGATTTTGTGTTTTCAAGCTGCACTAAACCAGTGAGGTCTGAAGTGCTTTCAGCCGAGTACTTTTATCCAGAAGCTGCACCACACAGAGAAATTCAAAGGAAGTTTGAGCAATAGATGTGACACACAGCCCTACAGATACAGCAAGTCCAGAGGCCGAGAGCTTGTTTCTGCATCCCTTCCTCAAGTGGATTCACAGTGGATTTGCAGTAGCCCCTCACCAGGATGAAATTCACCCTATTTCAGGCAGGGTGAATTCTTCGTTCTGCCTGACACCTAGTGGTCCTAAACAGAAACATTTTCAGCAGTTCTGAACAGGTTTATTTCGAGTTTCCTGCTGGGGTAGTACACACTCAGCCTGTATGTCATGTGAAAAATTTACTGGCTTATGACCTTTTCTAGCATTTTCCTCTGAAAATTATTTAAATCAGCCTTTTGATCTGAATTCTGCTTACCTTTCAAATGAAGCAAAAAACTTAAATTAAGTATAGAGATGTCAATTGACTTTGAAGACAGTCACTTGCCAGGGATCTTCCTTAGGTGTACAAGAATGTCGTGTAAGAACAGCTCTGATGCAGGACCACCAAAATACTGGTACTATGGTACACAATTCTCTTGTTTTTAAAAGTAGTACAGATTTTCCTGACTAACAGCGTTACCTTTGGACATGGCACTCAGTACAAGAGATGTGTGAAAATTCATCTTAGAATTTATGAACCTTAATTTTCACTTTTCATTATTCAGATTTAAGGAAATAATATCTTTTTTAACTACAATTTTCTAAAATGAACATAAGAACTATCAGTATGAAATGCAGTGTCAAGAAAGTCCAAACCCTGAAAGGATGGAAAAATGTAGAAAATAGTTGTGGGGTTTTTTTCCAGTGGGTTAAATAAAAACTCCTCACTGTTCATCTTTGGCTACATCAGTTCAAAAACTATGCAAACTTCTAAAAAGCCTTTCAAGAAAGACAAAACTCCCTTGAGGCCAGAGAGACCCTGCAAAGAGACCCGGTAAATTAGAGAGGTGTGTGATTGCCGACCATGTGTATTTTAACAAGGGCAAGTTCTCGATTCTGCACTTGGGGCAGGGCAGTCCTGGATGTACAGACAGACTGGGGAAGGAGATGCTGGAAAGCAGCATTGTGGAAAGGCACCTGGAGCTCCTGGTTGATGCCAAGTTGAACCCGAGCCAGCAGTGCCCTGGCAGCCAGGAGGACCAACACTGTTCTGGGGCCATCAGGCACAGCATCACCAGCTGGGCAAGGGAGGGGATTGTCCTGCTCTGCTCTGCACTGGGGCTGCCTCACCTCAAGTGCTGGGGGCTGTTTCGGGTGCCACAGTGTAAGAAAGGCATTAACCTCTAAGAGTGTCCAAAGAAGGGCCATGAGGATGGTGAAAGGTCTGGAGGGGAAGCTGTGTGAGAAGTGGCTGAGGTCACTTAGTCTGTTTAGCCAGAAGGAGACTTAAGGGACACCTCACTGCAGCTACTACTCCCTCACGAGGGGAACAGGAGGGGCAGGCACTGATCTCTTCTCTGGGGTGGCCAGTAACAGGACCTGGGGGAATGGCCTGAAGGGGAGGTTTGGGTTGGATATTAGGAAAAGGTTCTTCATCCAAAGGGTTTTTGGGCACTGGAACAGGCTCCCCAGGGCAGTGGTCACAGCACAAGCCTGACAGAGTCAGGTATCCTGTGCAGGGGCAGGAGTTGGATTTGATGACCCTGATGGGTCCCTTCTAATTCAGGATATTCTGTGATGCTGTGATTCTATGCAGAGAAATTATACTGGAGGAGAGGAAAGCCTCCCAGCCAAAAGCAAGGAGTAGAGCTAGTTGGAGTCCTACTAAAGGTGTTAAGAAGGCAAGATCTCCATTAAGTGTCAAGAAGATGTGTCATCTATGTTGTCCTCTAATGAAGAAGCAAAGTTTATTTCTAATGAAATGAAAGGCTGAAAATTCACACATTGCAATTAGTTACTTCAGATTATGTTTAGGTGACGATTTCAGCAGAATCCAGAAGTTTCCATGTTTATAAAGACAATAAGAACTTTCATACTTACAACAGATAGAATCATACATAAACTTTCGAAAGAAGTAGAAATTCTCAGGACACCTGCTACTTTCTTTATACTGAGCAGCAGGGAAATCCCCCAGGAGCACATTAGATTACATGTTGTGTTTAGAAGTTTTGCACTTTCTCTGAAGATTCTTGCAGTTGTTGCCAAAATCAAATTACCAAATGAGATGGACTCTGGAGCTCTGATCTGGAATGGTAGTCCTCACACCCTCAGTTACCACAGCAGCATGGGAAAGCAAAAGACATTTATGTTTATTACTGGTGGACAGGAAGGCAAGAAAGCAGGAGACCTCATACCACTGATAGCAAACCATACATCTCCTGTCATGAACTTACCAACCCATTTTAAAAGCAATTAGGATTTGGCTTTTTACCTCCACCTTTAATTGGGAAGCTGTTTAGTGACCTATACAATGGTTAGGAATTCCGCCTTGATATTCGATTTTAAATAACTATTTGGTTTTGTTCTACAAGCTTTCTAGCATGTAAGTACCTCTTCTCACTCCCCTCGTTCCCTCCCTTTCAGCCTGTCTTTACCTGAACGAAGTAAATCTTTTCAGGTTACTTCCATGTATCTCTGCTCCCTGGATTGTGCTAATAGTCCTCTTCTGCTTTTGAGCCCTTACCACTCTTGTATATAGGTGACCAAAACTGCAAATGGTGTTTCAGGTGAAGTTTGGGATGCATAAAAAAATATATTCTTCCTTATAGCTACCAAATACTTTATTGACACACCCCAAGATCTCATTTACTGCTTTACTAGCATCTCATTCTCTCTACATGTATTCATCCTTTAAACACTTTCAACTAATTATCTCCAAGTTTATAGCTGAAATCCTCCTTATTTCTCCCTAATAGCAATGACTTTCCACTTTGTTCAAATGAATTTCATTGCATTGCACTTGTACTTGAATCCTTTTTATATCAAGATCAGAAATGGAATCATTAAGACTGGTCTCAAATAGTATCCTCCACTAGTACCTCTCTCCTTCTCAATGTCACTCTTCTCATTTCCTCTTTAAAACTGTCTCAAACTCCTGAGCAGTTCAGACAAATCTTCACCAATGCAGTTAATAGTTTTCTTCAAGACCAAACATTATGTTGAATACCAAAAAAATGAAACCTAGTAAATTATTGTTGTCAAGAAAATTACTTGTATTTGGAAAGAAAATGATGCCTCAAGTTTAGCGTGATCCATATCTCATGATTTTACACTGCATTTTATCCTGTTTCATTTAGCCCCCACACCTCATCTCATCTCCTTTAGAAGTTTGCCAAGTGTTACATTCTCCTAAGCTCAGCCTAGACTTGGTATCACAGCCATGGCTTCAGAGAGATCTGTACATTCTAATGCCTATGTAGAGACAAGATCAGGCACTACCAACATTATCTTTGACAGATCAACCTGTTTTCAAAAACTATCATAGCTGTAAAAATCTTCAAATAACCCAGTGTTACACTCCAGTTAGAAGTATCTCATACTGTTCATTCCAAGTTCTCTCTGCAACAGAAAATGCTCTTGTATCATGTTGCTTTCCCACACAAAATATAAAATTATTGATCAACATTTTATAATAATCTTGCTACATGGATAGACTATGGCTGTTTCACTGTCTTCTTCCTTGACACTCAAGCAAACCCCATTCTCTCAGCCCCTCTTAAATTGTATGTTTTACAAATGTGCATTCTACTTCATATCTTTCTGGGATTTTTTTCTAGTTTATTCAATAAGACTATTTTAAATTATAATCCATTTATTACATTTTTCAATATAATATCCCTAAAATCAGGTAATCCCTGTTTCAAACATGAATGAAATATGATAACTAGTACAGTAAGTATTTTTTCTACAAGTACACAGGGGCATGCAAACAAACATGTACAAAATGAGCCTTAGTATTAAGCAAATATTTGTCTGGGTATTGGTCAAAGACTTGCACCTGTTGTCCATTTGAAGTATTTTTTTCCTCTCTCCTACATATCTGAAGTCCTGATGCTACAGACTTGAAAACTTAAATCTGTTAAATCACTCTACAGAGTTCATCCGTACTGTTTTTGGTCACTCCTTCAAAAGAATTATTAACGCATGCAAATCTACTTTTTGTAAATAGTGCCTAAAGCAGCTAATACACTTGTTACATTTATGAACAGCACAAAATATCTAACTACAGTATTCTACAGTATTCAAAACTATTCAAAGAATATTCAGATAGGACTTTAGTTGATATACAACTTTACATTTCCAGATAAGACTTTAATTGATACACAACTTTACATTTCCAGCCTTCCTCCAAGAACCAATCACTGGGTAAACCAGCCGAGACTGCCTGCTTGGTCAGGAAGTACCCTGTTTTTGCTGGAGGAGAGAGATCCCTGTGAATTGCTGCTGAGCAGCCATGTAACATTGTCTGCCCTCAAATTTATCAGAATTCCATATAAAATAAGATAGATATTTTGTTCCCATGGTTCTATACATGATAATCAAATGAGATGTTTAGGAGATAGAGCATAAAAAATGCTGACACAAAAAAATACAAATCTTACAGATTTCTCTTGGGAGATCTTGTTGTGCTCCAAGATCTCCCACCCTGTGCTGAAGGGATTCCTAATGTTTTTCCCATGGAGCCTTTCCCCAAGTAGAAGCCTTCATGAAATACTAGAACTTTCTAGGTTTAGGGATTTTTTAAAAGACAATTTATCATTTTGAAAGCAAATATAACTTCATCTGTCTCACACACTTTTCTGCAGCTCTGATTTATTCTTGAGGTTCTCATTGTACTGTAATTCAGGTACTAAACTCCATGTTTTGGAGTTTTTCTTTCACTCCCTTCCATCACAGCAATAACTAATGCCTTGCTGTCAGCTCCAGGAGCACTGTTGCATCAGTTTACAAACTTGAATTCCAGTCTTGTTATCTGAACAACCGTGATGAATATCTCGTGCAAGAGACATTCCCCAGGTGGCAGCTGTACCTTAATAACCACTTGTTAACATTAACCCCTCTGATTATCTGTCTCAGAAAATGCTGCAATCCCCACCCCATGTCTCCTCTGCTGCTCAGTGACAGGAGGGCTTTCAGTGTCTTGCTCTCATCTCACCTTCTGCTGCCCTGTGTTTAAAAGAAGCAAGCTAGAAAGGGTGTTGTCCTGCAGCAATCACAGGCTTTAGAACAAGGATGTGTTCCAGTCCCGGGTAGCTTTTCAAGCTTCCCACTTTCTGATGCTCTATACTAAACAGTGACAGGATGTCTCAAGGGGTTTTAGGAACCTGGGCTTGCTTGGCAACACAGAAGGAAAACCCTCTGTTTTCTGCAGCTTAAAAGGCTACAGAAACTCTCTCTTTGTAATCTGAGAATTCAGAATCTGTCATTTTGAAAGTATCTTCTTGCAAAAAGCCAAGTGACCTATCAGCTGCTTTTTTCCACTCATTTTCTGAGTACAATTGCTGAGTTTGAGATCACTGTGGGTCACACTCTGAACTTATCTGCTTACAGAAGCATTCATTTCAGGTGTAATGAAAAGTTCAGGGTGGTATTTAACCAGATTTTCTTCCTCTTCCCCTTCCCTTTCTCCTCCCCTCCTGCCCCCCACAGTCATCCTATAGGGTCTGGGTCTAATCAATCCCTGGCAGCACTGACCATAGGGACTGCAGTATATTTTCCTCATGAAGACTTGTGCTCTGATTTCCCAGTGATAGTGCTATAAACACCTCTCTCTTTGGAAAGTGGGAAATTAGATCTGAAATGTCCTTTGAGTATACCTCCTCAGGGAAAGAGATTGCCCTGTCCCAGATAAAAATATTAAATTAGTACCAGTCACTTGAGTTCTGTAATTTTTTGTTACCTAAATGTAAGGGGCATAACACCTAGCATCAGCACTTTACTGCCTGCCTTCCCTGTGAGTCCTCCACTAAGTACTTCCATATTTAATCTTGTTTACGCTTCACTCAGGCAGGAGCCTGATATCTTCCCTTCTAGAAAGCAAGTAGTTAAAATTCAATTTGAAATAACAGTTCCCAGAAGTTTCACTTACCTCAGTGACTACTGCTCAGGAAAAGGAGAAAAAAAACAAAGTCTCTAAATCCCAATACTTTGTTGATAGTTGCTCTTTGCAGCTGACATTGTATTTACTGATATATATTAATCCAAGCATGAAAAATTAGTCAAATACCAATAACTTTGTTATCCAGAGGATGACAAAGAAAATAATAGACCAATTAAATGACACATTGGAACAGGTTCATTAAACAAATATACCTACCATTTTACTGGCCACAACATCTTCATTAAAACTGGTTTTAGTGTCACGCAGAGGGAGAGGAAAAAAGGGAGGGGGGATGGGAAAGTGAGAAAGAGAATGCAGTAACATTTTGCAGAACATCTTCCAACACAGGAAAGAATATGGGATGAAATTATGTTTATTTTCTGTCAGACAGTGCCAGAAGTGGACAATGTTGAATTCCCCTCACAGGATATTTGACCTTCTCAGTTCACACCTGAGTGACTTTTAAAGGGAAATAAATCACCTTGGGTCAGCAACAGAGTAACTCCAGCAAAGAGCTGAGGAGACAATAGGATATTGTGCTCTGACCCACACAGGATTAAGGGTGTTCCTGCAGGATCTACCTGTGAGCTTCCAAAGGCCACAGCAACCCGTCAACTGCTCACCATAAAGCACTTACCTAAAGACATCAGCAAACTCAGAAGAAATGTGGCCAGATACAGCCCTCATGCCAGATGTGTCAGTGGCTTTTCTTATGCCAGAACAGTGACCTCAGTGTTCTGCATGGATCCTGACATTTTCCATGACACTTTTCCTGTCCTCTTGAGCACTAAGTAACTAGCTATTTGAAGAGGTTGTTTGAACACTCCACAGCTCTTCTGTTTTCCTGATTGAAATAAGTGGCATTAATAACAGAAGAGATCAGGTGGAGAAGATTTCTCTAGGCTAAGGATATGCCCTGTCTAAATCTGCAAACAGATGTCTTGAAATTACTAGATTCACCTGGGGAATCTATTTCTGCCAGGAAAAACAAATCTGCCTCAGTCTGAGCCTTTCAAGCTCACTCAAGTAAATCTCTTGCTGTCTTCATAGCTTGCTGTGTCCAAGTCATGTTTACAGCCACAGTCCCCCACAGAGAAGTTCTTCCACAGCATCTTTTTCTGTTCTGTGAAAATCCAGCTTCTGGCACCAGCTCCTTTACTAGTTTTGTATCACCTGATGTGGGAACCGAATGCCACAAAGCAACCCCACCCCTCCCTTTCCAATCTGTACAGGATTCACGCATCCAACATTTAATGTTAACTTGGAGTAAGAAATCTGTGCCACGCATGGGTTGGAATCTTTCAATTTCAAAGAGTAATTATTCAGCCAGAGTCAGATGTAGAACAGGGTGGCTCAGTGAGCAGGCCCAGCAGGGCAGCACCTCTCTGCTCTGCCACCTGAGAGGGGCCAGGGCTGGTGGGAGTGCCCTTGGAATGGGGAGGTGCTGATTATGCCATGCTTGACAGAGATGGAAAATACATTTTTTCAGCGGCAACACCAGTCGTGTGCTGGCATCTTTGAAATGCTTCCTGAACGTTATAGATTAAATTCGGCCCTTCTGTTCTTGAAAATGTGTGAAGCAAAATGCGAATAGGGCAAGAAAACCAAGACATATGGCAGAGACAGGGAGTTGCTGCAGTTCAACCCTCCTCATCACCACAAAAATTGCCTCTGGCATAACCTTGATAGATTCAGGGCTGGCAGGATATATGGAGGTCTCATGAGCCCAGGGAGCAGATACATAACTTTTTATGTCCCTAAAGACCTCAGCAGGCCTGTATTTCCAGCAGCATTTCCTCTCACACTAGGGGGACAAAAAAACCTATTACTGGCTTCAGAATTAAATGTTAAGAAACTACAAAAGATGCATTCATGGGAATCAGCCTCCCCCCAAGCATTCAACAATTTTTCATCCCACAAATCTCCAGCTGGGAGATGTCATTAATCTCCTATAATCTAATTGTGCACAAAGCCTGACAAAACTTTGCTGTGCCTCTAAAATTACCTAAGGTGCAGAGCAAAAGAGGGGTTTTAGGGCAAACGGAAATTCAAAATAACAGTGGAGTTAGGGATTTAGAGCCAAGGGAGTGGCTGGTGTGACTAAGGGTAGGGATGTCCACGGAACAGAAGATGGTTATAGAAATAAAAAACGNATAATACTTTCTGGGGGCATGGTCTCCTAAGCTCAAACCATTGTCTCCTCAACAGTGGGGGGAAGTCCTCCTCCTGGTGGGCTGGACCACCAGGAGATGTTCCTCTCCTGAGCTTTATTTGATCTTTCACCTAAGGAGACCATCCCTACAGATGGTGATATTCAAATTCTGAGGATCATTATCAGCTGGGTGGAGCATCCCTTGTTCAGAACCAGAAATAACAAGTCCTGAAAGCAAAGGAAAACCAGCCCCTATCTTTGTGGGTCAATGAAAGGTTAAATAGTAATGAGGTAGTAATGCTAATGCCTGGAAATGTGCAGCAATGTCCTGGGAACAAAGAGAGGTTTGGGTGAGAGTATGTGATCAATGAATTTCATAAGAGAGCAAGGAGACAAAAAAGTGTGCAAGGAGGGTGGACCAGAAGGACCCAGGTTGGTTTGTGATCTATCAGTATAAAGACAGGGCCTGGAGTCATGCAGTTCACCAAAAGGTGTCATGGGGGAGGCAAGACCATCTTGTGTAATTAAGAGATTAGAATGTTCCAAACACAAAACACCAAGTTCACCTAGAGCCTAGCTCAATTCCAGCCTCTATTGATTTTCTTGGGATTACGGTATGTATTCTGCCCTGGTAGATGTTTAATCAGCTGTTCTGTTCAAATAATGGTTCAAGCATTATTCTGTCCCTACATGTCAACCTCTGTACAGGATTGATCCTGTAGGCTACTTCACATCAGAGAGAACTGTGGGATTGACAGCTACACAGATAATCATCTTGGGTGTCTGGTTTCCTTAGTAGAAAACATAAACAAAGGAACTAAAATACATGCTGGACCCAATGTGAATCTGTAGTTACTGCAGCTCAGCTCTATGCCTTGCTTTTCAGTTCTGTGTCTAACTGCCCTGAAAGGTCCTTTGCCCAAACTTCATGCAGGAAAACACAATTCACGCTTGGCATCTAGATCAACATTACAGCAATGTGATTCTTGTGGGCAAAGGCAAGCAGATTTTTGTACACTGTGTGAACTACAGGAAACTTCTGTCTGAGTGCTCTAGGTGCATAACATTTGTAAGGTAAGGCAGCTGAATCTGCCTTTCTTTCACCACAGGCTGAGCTTTCACAGGAGTTATAAAGCTCGTAAGTTAGAAAAGCAAGGTTTATGAAATTCACAAGTAACACAACCTGAATTAGCATAAAAGAGCACTGATAAACCCCTGCTAGTACACAGACATACTCATAGAGCCAAGGAGCAGTTTTTAAAAACTGATCTTATCACTTTACTCAACAGAGTAGTAGCTCTTTGAAGAGACTTAGAGAAAATGCTGCCTCTTGCAAAACTTGTTCAGCACATCAGACTATAAGGTGGTAGGCAGCATCTAGAAATGGGAAAGTTAAATTCTACACAATTGGCTAAATTTAGAATAACCCCATCTTCTCTGTATGGGTCACTGTAAACTGTTCCTTTCAAAACAAAGACTTTTTAGGGCATCAAGGATTATACTTATATTGGTTCGAAGCTGCATCATGGAGACTGGACTTCAGGAGGCATTCTGCTGGTGAGAGTGTGGTCAAACACCAGCATCCTGGAGAGGTGGTGGATGCCCCAACTCTGTCAGTGTTCAAGAGGCGTTTGGACAGTGCCCTTAATAACAGGCTTTAACTTTTGGTCATCCCCAAAGTGGTCTGGCAGCTGGATTAGAGGATCATTGTACATCACTTCCAGTTGAATGGTTCTAGTCTAGTCTGGTCTAGTCTGAAAAAAAGACTGTTATATCCTTTTGGTGTACAACTCTTTCTCCAGATTCCTTTCCAGCTCTTCATATCCTTCCCAGGAAAAGTACACCACAGACAAGTCAGTAGAATGACTGTGGAATGAGAAATGCTACAGAGAGACTGGTTTCCAATGGGGAGGGACAAATATTTTTGAAATGTTTGAGCAGAGTGTAGTCCAACGCAACCCATTCCAGGGTCCCGACTGTAAGTTTTAGCTTCTCCACTAGGGATAAGACCCATGCAAGACACCTAGAGGAAAGATGTGTGTATAGGACACAGAAAAATCAGATATTTTTGCCTGTAACCTTCTGTACTACACAGTCAGACTGAGCCTGCACATGTGCTTCAGATCAAATGAAAGGATTTATATGTGTCTTGTCTCATTCCTCCTGCTGCTGTGTCATTCTCTTCTAACTCAGTTCTAGGACCTTTAGCCCCACAAAGTAAAGGCTGCTAGCACTGTATTGTATTTGTCCTCTGAGGCTGGGTTTCCATTTATTTCTGTGAGCAAGTTTGGGTCACATGGTTCTTACAGTGTAAAGAGGAGAAATGGGCAAGCATCACTCCCAGTGGATGCAGCTCACTGCATCAAATATGGCTTTTGTGGAAAAACCCACAGAGTTGTTCCATTCTGCATCTGCTGAAGAAAATAAATGCATTTCCTAGCGTCAACATGTGGTAGTTGTGATGCCTTGCAGTGGCCTCCCAGAGCAGAGACTAGACAAAGTGAAGAGAATAAAGTGGGTGTTTATTAAAGGCCTTCAGTAGATACACCTTGGGCAGTCAAAAGCCTCCCAGAGGCTACACCCAAGATGGACAATCGTTATGAGTTTTTCAGACAGATATCAGTTTGGTCTATTTGCATATCAGGGGTTAATTCTCCAATTACAGCTTCAGGTTATGAAGTCATATTCCCCCAGTTTGCTCTCCCCACAATTTACTTTTGTTTATTGGGGCCTGAGGCTGTAGGGTGTCCTTGGGTTCCAAGCCTAGAGGAATTATTTTCTCTGACCAAAGTGTGAAGACAGTAGTTAACACTATATCAAGTTTGGAGTTATGCACTAATGCAGCACAGGATTTGAAAAATATAAAGGCTAAAATCTTGAGGCATCATTTGGACTGGTTGTCCTTATCTAAACACAGTGCAAGTGCCACACAAAATCCCAAGAATACAGGAAACCAGAAAGGTGGTCTTACTTGTTCTATTGGTCTTTTCAAAGGGTCCTGTCACCACAGATCACTGTAATCACAGCCTTTCTGCACACAGGCAAGATTAATCACATGCTGCAGTAAATCCTGGGCCACTTGGGCTGAAACAAGACACAAGGTAATATGTTCATGCTACTGGGGTCACAAGGAGGTCAGCTGGCATTAGCAGCCTTTTAGGAACTGCTTTTTCTCAGGCTAGAGCTGGTTCAGGCTCAACTACTCTGCAGCCAGGAAAGCTTTGAGCATTCAGCAGGCCAAGCAAAGCTCATTAAAAGGAAGAGTGGGGGAAGGAGAGAGGCCAAGTGAGAAGAACATAGCCAGTTGTTATACAAGGGAAATCTGCTGGCTTTAAGTCCAGTGGCAGCCATGGTCCTTGGTGCTCAGGAGAGGAAACAGGACAGAGGTAGCACGACACAAATGTTAAGAAAAAGGAATGGCTGCCACTGAGGTAGTTGTTTATTTTGGTCTACGTCTGCACTTTTTGCTTCAATTAAATCAGCTTTACTTGAGCATTCAGTGTAATGATGTAGCTCAGCTGTTGGGCTCTTTCCATCAGGAGCAAAATGCTTCCTGTCTGTAAGGTAGGTGCTGGACAGTCAAAGACATATCTTCAGACATGTTCCAAATCAAAGCAACAAGCTCAAGAAAGTTTCCAAAAGCTTATCTTTATGGCAAATACTTTTTTTCCTAGTTATATCTGATGCAACATTGCTGGGTTCCTCTGTCTACCTCTAATATACTCTGGAACTCCCTAAATGAGTGTAACAGAGAGAGATAGAAATAAGCTACCTTGCAACACTGAAGCATTACAAGGAATGCCAACAGACCTGTCTTTCTTTCTCCCAAAAATGTGCAGCAACTTCAAGGCTATTTTCATTATCTTCAGATTTTCAACCTTGAAAGCTGGAAGGATGTTGGAAAGCCCAATGTCCTCAGCTGACTTTGCATGTGTCAGTTCCTGAGGAAAAGGGCACCCATGAGCTGGCCAGAAGCCCTGCACTGGTGCTCATGGCCTCCACCAGTGCATGCAAGCATTTTATTCCTCCACCTGCTATGAGGCTCCTCTGACAGTGTCCCCACCACAAAGTTTGTGGTGACTGGATGGGTGAGAGACCCAAGAAGAGACAAAACCCCAAAATACACTGGAGTCCACTCCTCTCCAAACTTCCAACCTGTCTGCAGGCACAAACATCCCATGAGTTCAATCTCATTTTCTCTAATTTTAAAGTCAAATTGGAAATACCTATTTATAAATAAGAGTTGGAGAGGGGAAAAAGAAACCCCAAACCAAATCAAACAAAAAAACAAACAAACAACAACAACAACAAACAAACAAACTAAAAACACCAGAAAAGCACCAAAAGTAAAGCTTTGTATTGCAGCACAATTTTCCACTTTAAAGATAAATGATGGATAATCAAGTAAGATTTCATTTAGATGACACATTAATTTTCTTTTCATATTTAGGTGTAACAAACTGGCCTGCTGTTTATATGAAGCTTATTTCATATCTGAACTATGTACAAAATGGAGATGGCATCTCTTTGATCAGGGCCTTGTTTGTCTGCCTTGATGGTTTCACTTTCAATCACAGGTAGATTTTTCAGGAGTGATTTCAGGAGTCAGGTGTTTTGAAACTGTTCCATGCTCAGATGTGTTTAAGCCATCATTTGTGGCTCTTCTTTCCACAGAAAGAGAATTCCACTGCCTGGAGCAAATAAATATGTTAAAATATTTACACAACTACAAGATTAAAAATTTACAGATTAACTAATAAGGAGAAAAATCCATTTTGTTTTCTCCCAGAAAGTAATGTAGATAATCTGCTTAAGTCAGGGGTGCCTGCTCCTAGACACTGTGCAGAGCCTAGCACATTTCAGCAGCTTCACAGCACAATGAAAAAATGTATATTGGTATGAAATGTGGCTCCTTATTGCCGATTGTTCATCATTTATTTCTGTTTATGCATCCTAAGAGGTTACAAGTGAGTACATTTAAAATATTGACCTTCTAGTTGCAATCTGTATTGAGTTCTGCTGAAGACTGGAAAATAATCTGCAAAAAACAGATTACCACAGCTTATAGGCCTTTATACAAAAAGCAGAAAACTGTTCTCATGATAACTATTTATGTTTTCTTGCAAGTATGTTGTTTGTGCTCATCAGAAAGATGACTGTATTGTCATCTTCTCTTTAAAATCAAATTCTCTCTTGTAAACTATCATACTGAAAGGCTATAAGGACAAATTATCATATTGGAAGTTTTTAAGATAGTAAAATGGCTACAGTTTATTTCAAAATTATATTTGCAATTTTTGCAACCAGATCTCTATCAGTTGAATGATGTTGTATTCAACAAGAGCAGAAAATGCTGTTTGATATTGAACTGTAATATCATTGTTTCAATAATTCTGTTTTCTCGATTTAATTCCTCAAGATGGTATTTCTCTCACAATATTAAAGGTATTTTGAACTCCCATTTCAGACCACCAGAGGGCAATATGATGAGGTCGATTTTACAACGTATATTAGGAAGAAACTGTGAGCTCTAAAACTGTCTTCTGTATTAAAACCATTTACCAAAATTTAAAATGATTATCTCATTTATTCAACTTTTTCACCATTTACATTTTCATAAAAAGGAAGAAACTGCATTGCACATCAGTGTACAAATGGAAAAAATACAAAGATAAAACCAGAATATGTGACAGAAGGCATTTTTTCAGAAGAAAATTACAAAAAAGAGCTCAGAACATCAATAACACTCCTGCTGCTCCAACTCACTGAATTTGTACTCTGAGGTAGGTGGAAAGTTGAGGATCTATAAGGAGAAAGAACTATGGTCTTTAGGTATCTTTTCAGACAGAGAATGGTGTTTAACAAACTGTAACTAAGGACAAGGTTCAGTTAATCTTGAATATCTGTTGATATGTTACAATCAGATATAACAGCACACAATGCCTTTACTATAAATTCTTGCTGGCAAGAATTTTATACACGGCATCTCTTTATATCCTGTATATAAGTACTGCCTTACAGAAAAAACCTGAAACTGTATTTATTGGAAAAACTGACAATTCAGTTAAACTGAAGAAAGCTGTGTAACTGATCAAAAAGGAGGGAGAGAGAACTACAGGGTACTTAATAGCTTTAAAAAGAGTGGACAGTTCCAGAGATTACATTTATTCTTATAAAATTAAGAATTTCACATCATTTTCCTTCAAAGCAATTTGCTTTTTTTTAAGGTTTTAAATAAAACTCTTAGGTCAGTTATAAAGAAATGCCATATGAAGGCTAATTTGTAAGGGATGTTTTTAAAGACAGAATTTCCATAATCCAGAAAATAGGATTTTGTGCAAAATCAGTATCTAGAGAGTCTTGATGTCCACTTAAAATCATCCAGGCCAAATGAGGAATGGAAGAGATTTACCCCAATATGCATGACAGTAGCGAGTTCTCAGCTTCTTGCACTGAAACCACAGGGATACCAGGGACTATGAGCAAAAGCCCCACTTTGGAATTCTTCAAAGTTTAGACTGTTGAGTTCCGAAAGGAACTGACTACTTTCCCGCATATGAAAACCATTACAGAGATTACACTCTCCCTGGTTTCAGTCTGGTAACATTTATACTTATGGAATTAAGAAGGCACAAAGACCTGGCTGGCATCCCTCCCTGAAACTTAGGAAGTCATTACTTGCCTGCATGCAGTATAAAATGAATAACACAAAGTACAGGAATAGTATGTTGTCAGTGAGGATGGAAGGCACATCTCATCCACAGGTTTGGAGGGCTCCCAAAGCCTGGTAAAACCAACCACTTTTTATGAACATCAGATATAGTAAGTGCTTATTTTGCACAGACAAAACTTTCTAGAAAATGGCTTGTCAGTCAAAAGAAAGACAGATAATGAAAATGACTGCAAGCTTTGTGCAGTGGAAGTGCGCTCACCAGAGAAAATCAAAAGAAAAATAACTGGGAAGGCAACAGAATTGCAGCAGCACTGATACTTTGCTTTTAGATGTTATTTTCCATCTAAGAAAATTATTTCCCAAGAGTAGGGGGGAAACATTTGAGAAAATAAAGGGGTAGTATCTAATTTAGCCAAGGCCACACTGTGAATCAAAGACTTAGGAACAAAAATTCACATCTGCTGCCACCTGCTCTGCTCCCCAAACAATGTTCACTACGTACCTTGCTAAAAGCACAGTTTTCATGTGGCACTGGTCCTTTCATAAAGAGTAATCTGAAACTCTCTTTTGCTCACGCTAAATTAACATCCGTTGGGAGGTTCTGCATCATCATTACTTGCAATATGTTCTCATTGTAAGTTATAATAAGTATAATGTGTATACTCCAGTCAATTGTGGGGGTAGCACAGGTAAATTTAGCTTCTAGATTGGTCACTGCCCGAGCTCCAACAGATTTGGCAGAGCTTGCACACACTACCACGTTCAAGCAAGCCTTGCAAGTAGTCTGCAGTGCCATGTCTGAGGAACACATCTGTCTCTGAGCAGCTAAATCCAGCACCACAAACAACTGAAATACCACAAACTTGCTGGCACTCAAAAGTGAATCTGACCTCTATTCTGGTCTCCAGGCTCATTTTGGACTCCAGTTTCATTCAGCATACTTCAGTGGCCATGCAAGAGTGTGGGGGATGAGGAGGGGAATAAAGATGAGAGTTATTTACAAACACAGGCCTAGCTGGAATTCCACCACTGTTTGATGCTTGGATACTCTAGGAAGTGTTAAAATAAAGCTGAGATACATCTTCAGGACACACTGTGATGAGAAACTACTGGCACATCTCACTTTTAACCATCTGGCACCAGTTAGTCATGGTTTCACCACCAAATGCAGTGGCACTTGTAGCAGCTAATTCCTTTGTCCCAAACAAAGCACACTGAGTATAGGGTAATTCTCAAATGCAAATCAGGACATTTAATGGCAATACACAGAGTGGTTTTGAATGGTCAGAATTGTCCTCGATGGTGCTTAAAGTGAGCGCTGGAGGCCAAAAGTGCACTGAAGCATTATGTTTTGGTTTCTTTAATGTTAGAATGTTGGCAATGCTCTTTCACCTCTGGGGTACAGTATTGGACAGTTAAAGTAAATTGGAATCCTCTTACAACTCAGTAGAGCACAACTGCTGCCTCTTCCACAGGTTGTTGCTTTTTTAAGATCTAGTTTGACAGTACCTGCTTTTTATTATTTTTTAAGTCTGTTTGGAAGAAAAACTGTAACACTATTTAGTTTCCTAACTTGAAGAACTCAATTTTCCTGAAATATGTCTTAGGCCTCATATAGCCTGGTCACCTAAGGCCAAATAAAGACACATATGATAGACCATTAATTCATGAAAGGGATCTGGACCTTGCATCATTGCCTGTTCCTTTCACATAAACAGCCCATCACCAGAATTGGAAAGGTTCAGGGCTTGCTAGCTGTAAATATGGTCACATGCAGCACAGTTCTTGCCAGAAGTGAGCCTTGCAGTGGTTAGAGCTTGGGTCACATCACCAGAATGAATGGAGGAGAGTGCCACCAAGACAGATTATATGTCAGTGGCAGAAAGGTTGTGGGGTTAGCAGGAACAGAAAATTAGCCAACACTTTCAGTCACATACAAACACACTGTACATTTATAGCTCCAAGTTTAGCAATCTCCCAGGCAGTGAATCAAATGTCACCTAAACTGTGCTGACTTGAGGGGAGTTGTGCATGTCCCACAACAGTAAGTACAACTGGTAGCTCAAGCTTGAGTTCATGTAACTCTCTGGACTATACTTCAGAGGAAAATTAAGTGAAATTACAAAAGATGCACTAGGAGCATAAACAACACGACCAGGAATACACGGGATCTCAACGGCTTTTTCACTTAGGAACTTAATTCCTTAAAAGACTTATGTTTAATTCTGAAATTCTGTTTTTGTAACAAATAAATTCACCGGTCCTAAACAAGGAGGACTTACCAGCTTCTTCTGTTCAAAATTAGTATTTTAGATCTACAAAAGTACTCTACCTGCAGCTGTAAATTATGAGTTATCTCAGATTTTGCCTCCTTTGCTAGAAGTACCAGCTGGTGTTTAAGTTCCCTAATGTTGTTTACCCCTCCCAATATCTTCTCACAATCTTGACAGAATCAACACATCTCTGAAGGGACAGACCCTAAAGGGTATTTGAGTAAGCACTTGAGAACTGCACTTCTAAGGCTCTCCCATGATGTCAATTTAGCTTAATTAAACTTCCACAACCTGAGTGTACCTACTCCTTCTTAAATCACTGTCAGTCCCAGCCTAAGAACTTCGTGCTGCAGAATTGTGTTGTGGTATTTGTGACTGAAAAGGGAAAAGCAATGATACTCAGTGACCTCTAAGCAAAGACATCTTCCTGTGGAATCTCTCACTTTGGCTTGCTCTGTAGATTTCTCTGTTCAGAACTTTGCGTAAACAAAAGAGTGAAAGAATGAAAAAATTATCCAGCTTATTGTGTTCCTTTTAAAACTGCACATTTTCTTTCTTAATCTGTCTTACAAGTTAGCTTTGAGATCTGCAGAGCAATAGCATATCTGTTTGTTACTTTTCATACAACAGCAGCAGCCTTGACATCCAGGCAGTACTGCTCTCTAAATGACTGCAAGATCAGGAGCTTTTCTTATAAATGTTTTCAGCACATTTACATGGCTATAAGAATGTCCAAACAATCAGATTCCCCCTCTCCAACTGAGTTTTGCAAATATTTCTTTATATAATATTTTTATTGAGAAACTGCTAGGCTAAATGAAATCCCAGATTATGGGTTTTATAAAACTTAATATCACAAGATCTACCGTGTGTTTCAAATATATATTTTTTAATTCAAATGCAATAACAGCATGCTAAAGAAGAAAAACAATCCCTGCAGACTTTGCAATCCATGCACTGGATATTTTTTAAGTACAGAAGTTTCTGAGAAGTTAAGCTATTTCCAAAACAAGAGTAGCATGACATAAAACCGTTCATTTTGGAGTTTGTTAAGTAACACAGTTAAAGGAATGTTTTGTACCTGCCAGTTTTAAAATTTCACCTGTGGCTAACATGAAAAGCCAGTCAGTGACAATAAAGCTGAAAGCTACAAGAGTTGAGGTGACCAATATAACAAGTCCTTTTACTGGTCTGGCATAAGGTGGGCAGGAAATGTGGGGCTCCTACTTAGAATACTTGCTTCATTCTCCCTGTTATTTTAGTATTTTCCCAGCTTAGCCCTTAATTAGTCCTTAGACAAACTCGCCTTGAAAAAGGGCCTCAGGCTGTGGTACAGATGTAAACACATTAATGAGCATTTTGGGTAACCTCTCTACAGGGGGAAGAAGGCTTTCCAGCTTTCTGTCATGGACAGGTAACAGAAAATCTTTGGTGCCACAGCAAAAATTTGTGATTTGTCAACTGAATTCTGAATATTTGAATTCTTTCCATGGACTATATGAGCATCTAGGCTACCTGAGCAGAAATGTGGATGATTTACCTTGGAGAACTACAGGGGTCTTGCTACAAAACTGCTTTTACTGTTGAGCATCTCGGAAGAGTCTGTTAGTATCAAGGAAATACTTAATTTCTTTTACTTGTCATTGAAAATGCACACTCTGATGCTCCCTTTAAGGTTTAAATATTGCGGTCCACATCCTAGGAATCACTGGGAAAATTTACTAGCAACACCTCCCATCAGTAAGGTAATGTGTTGCAGGAACACTGAATGAAGACCTTTCTCTATATAACAGGACAATTTTTTTGTAGTTGCAAGACATTTCCTTTTTATAGCATAAAGGAAATGTAGCTCCAAGTAGAAAAAAGGTTTTTTTAAATGTAACGGGAAAGGATATATGTGGTGTATATGAGAATGAGGCACACAGTATGGAAGTGATTTGCCTAATCTACCAGAACATCCAATACCAGTACTGCTTGTATATTTGTGTGATGTGTGGTAGCCCCTGCTTTTTTTTAAACAGATTTTGGATTTGGAACCCAGAAGAAAGACGTGTTGAGCTTTAAACAGGTTGAGTCACATGGCCAAGCCTGCTTACAGCATATGCTAATTTAAATGCTTGGATTTCATAGAGATAGTTTCTCCTTCAGATTAATAAGATTTCTAAGCTATTACAAAGGTGTTGCAAATGCTCCAGCTGCCTAACCAGCATATATTGTCACAGTTTTTGTACTGTGCATTCAGGAACATTTTAATAGTTATTTTTCTACAGTGCCAACAGGAGCCATACTCCTTTTTTAGTTGCAAACAACAGCCTTAATTTTCACCTGTGCTTGCTTAAATCTCACAGTGAAGAGGAAATGATGCAAAAGGAATGGAAATACTTCTAGAGATGCTAAGTAAAAAAAAATTGACAATTAGGTGTAGAATACATCTTGAAAATGCTCAAACATCTTGACAGCATTCTCTGCATGAACAAAGTATGTGCTGGATTCCACAGGTTAACAGAGATGAGAAGCAGCCTAAAAACCAAATAGCATTAATTTGCATTTTAAGTTTGAATTGTAGTCATGCTGTGAATGTGTATTGTGGAAAGATTCTTACTAGGTAAAGAAAGACTGATAAATTCCACCAGTTTTACTTTCTTCTTGCCAGCAGGTAAGTCTGAGAGATGCTGTATAGGAGAAGTCAATCATTCCTTGCTGGAAATGCACATATGCATCCCAGATAACAGACACATCTCCCTGTTACAAACAGCAATATTTTACTAAAATTCTTAAATGTCCAACACACTAGTAGATATATATTTGCATTATCCCTCCCTATCAATGTCATCCTGTTTTACCACAACTTATTTGTGCCACTGCTTAACCATTACTAATTAAAATAATTCTATAATCCTGGTTTATAGTACACTGGAGAGTAGCTAAGGTCTTATGAACATTTAAATAGGTTATTTTAGACAATATGAGTGTCTGAAAAGGTTATTTTAGATACTACAGGTGTCACCCTAGGGACAGTCTATCCCATTACCCTTCTGAGACAGTCTGCCTTCCACACTGAGTCAGCAGGATGGCTCTTTGGTCAACCAAGTACCTCCAAAGAGCCAATTCACTGTGTGGCAGCTCATGGTTCGTCCCTGCCTGCAAGGACTCTGCAAACAGATCAAAGTTCAGCAGCCCTGCTGCAACCCAGCTAAAATACAGACCCTTTCCTTTGCTGAGAAAGCGTAAGGACTGGCTGAAATGAGTCAGTCAAAAATTTTTTGCTAAGGATGACTGAATGAGAAGGCACAACCGGGATGAAGGACAGGACAAAAAAGTCTATAGCAATGCCGTAAGTTTGTAGAAGAATATTCTACGTTTGACAAGCACAGCTTTGTGCTCTCAATAGTGATTGTTTTGAGCTACATTACGCTTTCAGATGTAAGCTATTTCTCAAATCATAAGTGGCATAAATAATTTCCACATCTCTTGTGGTCTCTGGTATGCTGCCCCTCTCATTACAGAGCTCCCTTAGTTACCCATGCCTTTGGCATCTCGACTGACACCCTTCAGGTGATTCTGCATCAAATGCAATCTAAAAAACAAAACGAAGAAATTCACTAGGAACATGTTGGAATATTTACTAGGTGAGTTTTTGTAATGAGTAGGAGCTACAACAGTTTTTCAACTGCTGTCTTCTACGATTATTTCTTCCTTGATTCCACACTGAAGGTCTGGTCTATCCAACCTGAAAAACAGTGTAAAGGGATTTTCTGTCAGTTACCAACCTACATGATGATGAAGCCAGAGGGTACTTAAAGATAGCTAATTTTCTATTGAGACAAAAAAGGATACTGTTATTTATTTATCCACCATAAAAGACTTCCACAATATAAGCCTCTGAACTGACTGATGTGTTTTGCTGATATCTAAACCCAGTGAGAGGCTTGTCGTTTGTTCCTCAGGGAATTATCTTGTGCAAGTACTGGGACAGGAATGTTACCTCAGAACACCAGAAAAGGGCAAATTATATGTGATTTATTTAAATTTCTGTACACTTTCCTGAAACAAAAAAGTAATAAATAAATTTTCTTTAAAATCTTTTTTTCAAATTTTAAAATTTTTAAGGAAGTTGTTTTCAAATTAGAATTTTACCACAGAGTAAATGATTTGAATTACATATCCTTTAGGATCTCTTGGAGCAACTAAGTTTCAGTATGTAGCATTCCAGCAGATTTTTTGTTCCTTTCATTACTTCATGTGGCAATCCTTTGCAGGTTGCTAGTATCTGTTCTAGGTACTTACTGCTTAATTAAAATAACAATAATAATTAACTGAAAAAGACTCTTGTGCATTTTCACTACTGAGCAGAAAGACAAAGAAGAAAAGAACGATATACACACACCTAAATCCACCTTGAGAGTGACCATTTCTGGCAATCTGAAGTTTGTACCTTGGTGCTCATTCCCTAGAATGAGCCCTAGGGAAACCTGAGCTCTGCCCTTTAGCCATAAAGCGTCTTAAATCAGTTATTAGTTAAGCCTTTAGCTGCCACATGGAGCAGCATGAATTTCCTCTGCTAAAATGAGCAAAGTAATGGAAGGAGAGCCCTAATGAAGAATGGTTGTGTGCAAATTACTCTCTGGAGCACAGGATAGCACCAGGACTCATCTTTAAAAATACACAATATTTAGTCCATAATATCCACGTATATATGGACAATAGCAAAATTAATATCTGTATAGATTTTTACAGTTCAGGTGACTTTATAAAAGCTGTGCTGCCATCACCTTTGGCACAACAGATAAAAACATCTCCTGGCAGTAAAAAATGTTCTGTTGATGCAATGACTACAATGGCTTCTGAGTAGTTATAGTCTTCCAAGTCATTGATCTGCAAACCAAATGTCACCAAAGGGGGCTTGGGCTCTGAAACAAATGCTGCTTAGCAGCCCCAGAGTTATTAGTTCACTAAGCAGAAGGACTTACTCTGATTTTGCCTTTGACACTCAGGGCCCTAGCCATGCTGTTAACTTTTGTTAGAACAGACGATTTCTGTCAAAATTCTGCAAGAGCTTGAGGGTGTTCAATGCAGAAAAAGAGATGTATAATCTCTGTTCTGCTTTGTTCTGCGTCTCTCTCAGCTGACTAATTTCCATCCTCTGTGCCTTTATTTGTAAACTAAGTAAAAACATCCCAGTATTTTTAAGGTCAAAGGGACCATTACATTAAGCTCAGTGATTTGTGTTTGACCAAGCATATCTTCCACATGATTAATTACATAATTTTATATGTAGAAATAATACCATTTTGTTATATCCTCTGTATGTGAAATATGTGTAATAATTTTAATTATGGAAAAATCTATTAAATGAAGAAAGGAAGATCCGAATAGAAATGCCTTGCTTGTGTCATCTCTCTTAACTCACTAACATTTTATTTGAAGTCCTCCAAAGTTAAGTGTTTTTTTGAATATAGATGTATACAGGATTTGGGTACTGAATGAAGTCTATGGCCAACAAATATGAAAAAATTATTTTTATAATAGTTTGAATTATTACAAACTGGATAGCAGATAGTAATTTTTCAAATATTTTCATCCTGTTCCATCAGGTTTTCCAACTGAATTGAATAATTTCTTTCTGAAAATATTCAATTTATTGTTAATTTTGTATAAGTAAATAACAAAAAAGTCTCTTTTCATAACTTCTTACAGTCATGTCTTTAATGAAAAAAGTCCCCTTTTTCTTTCAGAAGATCTAAAGATCAGTTGAACATTCAAATAAATCACCAAGTATATGAAGACAGGTCTATTTTCAAGTTCTTCTTCTGAAACTCTCCCATGTGATCCATTTTACAGCAATAGATGTTTCATTCAGCTATTATCCCAGTGAGTTAGTTGCTGCTTATTTTCTCTTCATTTATGTCACTTGAAAAATCTTGATATTGTGGAATAAATTGTTGGAATAGTAATGCTTTAGTAGGTGGTTTAGCATCACTACAGTATCTTCAAGATTAATTAATTAATTCTGTTAAGCCTTTGGTATAAAACTAGATAAGATCCAGATTCTTCCATCCTTCATCTTGATATATCCTAATAAAATTGTCTCTGCTTGGGAGAAAACTAGCAGGAAGTTAATTTCAAATCCTTTCCTGCTCATGCTGTAACTTCAGAGGTTTCTAACTGAGATGCTTATATTTCTGTAGCAACTCATTTCAGTCTTTTTCTTCTGCAAGACACAGATAGGAGAGAAGGAAGAGGAAAAAAGTACTGAGTTTAAAGTTATGTGTGTCTTGTATCTCCCTATTTTTTATACCACAGATAATGAGCAAGCTGGCAGTTCAACAGGATATGGTGCATCAGTGTCAACTTTAAATTTTTTGTTAGGATATCTTAGTACCCTACTGTAGGTGACAATTTTATCTTGTGCTGTTTATAATAAGTACTTTTGTATCAAGTTACAGAATGATTTAGCAAACTCGGGCAAAACACAATAGCAGCTAACTACTGATTCTAAGTAAACTGATGTACATTTTCCATAGAGTATATTACTATTAATGTAACTCATTAAATTAAAAAAACAAACCCAAGCACAAGAAAAGCTTTTGAAACAAATAAACAAAATCTCATAATCTTAAGCTATTCCTCAAATGCTGATTATCTCAAATTGAGACTGATGAAAGAGGAGGCAAGAAATTCCAAAAAAAGAAGCAATTAACACTGTGGAACAATTTGCAAACGATTGAGGCAATCACTTGGTCAGGGTCTGGCTCCCAGCCTCGATCTCTCACTGCCTCTGCCTCCAGGGGCTGTGTGGGTTCATTGCTTACCACCGAGGGGGCAGGATAAGAGAGCAAATGATCTTTATCACTTCAACAAAAGCAAATAACATCATTCAACTAAGCAACACAGCAGACTCTCTGGCAATATCTATATACAGAGATCAAGGCTTTCATGTAACGTCATTGATTTCAGTGGAACTAAACCAGTCTGCACTAACTGAACTTTTGGTCTGATACAGCTTTTATAAAGATAAAAAAATGTAAAGTTTCCACCAGTCAGTTCTAGATTATATTCCTTGCTCCCTGTGGAAGAAAGGAATACACATTTATTTCCATGCAATCTTTGTAACTGCTTTGTCAAGCAATCTGTAGAAGATTATAACAGTGCCATAATCCGTGTGTTTTGGAAAAATAATTTCGCTCCAGCTACAATGAAAGACAATTCCAGTAGGAAAACCAACAATAAAATATTGTCTCCAGTCAAGCTTGAGAGTATTTAATGTGCACTGCAGAGTGCCAGGGGTGTGCATTTTTAGAAATTGCTCACGGAGTCTGCGTTCCCACCTGTGAAAGCCTTGTGGGCATTCCTGATCACTGCATTGTCTTCGTGTAGAATGAGATCTTCAGCATGAAGGATTCAGAGCATTGTTTTCAGTGAATAATTATCAGGTCCTGAGCTGACTCCTACCCTTTGCTTCTGTGTCAGTTTCCCCTTAGAGTCAGATTCCTCATGCACCAAACATCTCCACTCTGAGTACTGAAACAAGCTTGTAAATCTAGCAGGCACGGCAGCTTCTGGAATCATGGCTGAGGAGGTTGTTATCCTAAGTCAAGTGCCTGGAACGCGTTGTTTCCCAGTGAAATAAAATGTTTACATATCTTTTTAACCATAATGTTTTCACTGATGTTACACACACTGCTTCCATTTGGTCCTCAAATCTCTACACTATAGAAGAAAAAATCACCAAAAAGACACTCTCTTCAGACCCCAATTCAGAAGTGAAAAATACATTGTAGAAGCAGCTGAATCACTTTATTTTATACCACAGGTCAATGTAGTTTATTTGCATTCATTTTTCAGTGTTCTTGAAGCTCTTCTCACTCCTCTTTTCAATGGCTTCTTTGTCCTCTTTGAAATTCTGCGATTGCCCTCATATCGCCTGAAGTGCTTGGAAAAATCTCACATTTCATGGAGAAGGCAGAGTGGTAGGAATAGAGCCATTTCTATTCTGGTTTGCAACAAGCTTTTAGGAGAGAAAAGACTGCAATTTCCGTGCAAACCTCAATGCACAGGCTGTGAAAGGACAGGGTAGCTGCAGTCACAGACAAACACACGCTGTGATGCCTCTCTGAAGCTCTGCAATTTTTGCCACTGTTCCCTTTATCCGGGTATACCTCTCTGCTTCAAGTCTGCAGGAAACATAACACTTAACCTCATAAAAGCATTCTACATTGTCTCTATTATTTTGAAGTGGAAGGCTACAGTAGCAGCTCTCTAGTTTCAGGATCCACAGTTTTTTTCCCTCTGGAAACCAGCCATCCCCCAGCACACTGACAGCATTCTTTCCATGTAGACTTGTCAGACCTTATTTCTAAATGTTACATTACCTTCCAATATGCCTGTCCATCACCCAATGCATATTTTTTTACTCCTTCTGTTTACAATGAAAATGTTTGTAAAACTTCAGTTGGCTAATTATTTATGTATTACTAAGATGGTATGTGGAGCACGTTATGCCAAAGAAATCATGTATTGGAAAATAACAGCTATGTTCAATAGGAAGAAAAAGAAAAAGCAAAGCAGGAAGGAGCATAAGAGTAAAAGAAAAGAAGAGGAAGAGGAGGAGAAAATGCTTCAGTTATGAATGCAATACAGAAGCTGTAGGGTCTATAATTAAATTATTTTCCATTAACTTGTCATCTATACAGTGCTTTCTCATATAAAGTAGTTTCACTTATTCTTGTAATCTCTTGTTCCAAACTTTTTTCTGATTTTCAGTATCTTAATGTTTTCCACTACAAATGCTTACACCTAGTGATGCTGGATATTTACATGACAGCAATTGCATCTACTGTAAACTGTAAACAACCTCCCTCTTGTCTTCCTCAGCTCTCATTTTATTCTTCACAGTCTTGCTGCAGAAAGCACTTGTATTCCTGTCTAAGAACCCAACTCTGCAAAAGCTATTTTGACTGCTGTATTTCAAGTATAGGCTTTAATCCAACGAAGTAGAATAAATCCAGTCTATCATGAATAAGTTAAAGTGCATGGGCTCAAACACATACATCAATTTCCATTGAACCAGATCTTGCAGTACTGTGTAAACACTCAAAATATTATGTTATATGTATTTTTATTCTTCGCCAAAATTCAAATGCTCAAATTGCCCAGGACTCTTCTTCTGAAAATCTGGCCCCAATCTCAAGTGTATATTTCAAAGTTCAGTTTATCAAATTTCCACAACAAAATATGAAACCTTCTATTGGTAGTACCATTCTTGCAGGTGTTTTTGTTCTGATGAATCACTAGTTTTCAATTTTGCTCCAAGGTATTTAAAAGTGGCATGTTAAAATGTGAAAATTATTTATTAGGATTCAAATAAACTGGCAGATTGAAACAACTAGGAGATTTTTCCTGTTACTCCTGAAATAATTTATTTTTAACTTTACCTTTAATTACACACCCTTGAGCTGCATCAAGTACTTGAAGTCCACATTCTCTGGTTCAGACTTCAAATTAATCATGAAATGTTTATTATTCTGGTAAGGAATGCAGAAATGTACTTTTAACAAAAGTAATTTCTATATTCTTACTAGTTCTTTATTAGTATAGCTCAAGCATTGATACAGTCCCAAGGTAACACCAAGAGTTAATCTGTTAAAACATAGTTTGTTGTATCATTCCACTGGAAAGGGCAGGAATGCAAAGCAGGCTCTTCCAGCCTCATTCACAAAAAAAAGGTTGCAATTCTTCTTGGTATTTTCAAGAGCTGCCTGAGGCAGGGTAAGCTCCTGAGCCATTCTTCCCTCTGCTCCCCTGGAGAAAAAGAACCTAGCTTCAGGCAGGTAGCTGAGGACTTGGTTCCCTAAGAAAGGTACTTTGCCTTCATTACAATTGGTAGAAAGAAACAAGTTCCAGTCATTTTTTGACTCTCAAGAAAGTAATAAATTAGGTTAAAACTTAAAAGAAAATCAAACATGTATTTGAAATGAAATAGCAAAAGTAATAAAATGTTTTTCAATATTCCTCTTTAAAATTCTATTTTTCCCCATAAAAGCACATCTGATTTTCCTCTGATAATAGAAAGGAGAAAAAAAATCCATAACCTGAAATAAAAAAGACTCAGGGAAGCTTCTAAATATACAGAGGAAACTTTGTCTACAAAATCTAAGTATTTATCTTAGAGATAATCCTTAGAATAGCCTATGAGTATCAAGCAGGGTCTTTAAATACTTTTTGGTTTTCCTCTTAACAGGATTATCTATCAAGATTACATTTTAACTCTTTCATTTAATTCTGGTGATTAAACTGCCTTCCTCTCCCATCACGAAAGACCTGCCAGTACCCAGGCTGGTCAGCGGTGATAAACAGTATGGCATTCCATAGTCTGGAGATGGCAGCAGTATCTGAAAGCAGAAATCCCACTGAAAAACTCTTCTGTGTACAGCATATTAAAGTGTTGCCTTTGTGGAGGACTGATGTGGACCTGATAAGCTACTTACTGTTTATATAAAGGTTGACTTACTTAAAGGTTTTAAATTTATAAACATTTAATTTACAAAATTAAATTAAATTCACAAAATGTCAGGAGACTGTGTGACACATATATATGCTCTGGTACTATAACACACATGACAGTGAAAAATAAAATGCAGCATGATGCCCCATCTGTAGAAACAACGTTATTTCTGTTGGTGCTCCCTGTGCATTGTGCTGTTTAACCATGTAAGCAGTTTAACCATGAAAATCTACAGGATGCACCTAATGTATTCAAAACACAGAAGTGCTTCCCCACCCTGTTGCCAGACTGTCATGGCATGCAGAGGGAAGGCATTGGGCAAAGAGCAACCTTCCCCGAGAACACTCGCATTTTCTAATAAACAGTTTAAAAATAAGGAGGAACATGAAGTTGACACTTCTAAAGTGCAAACTTGAGAAAGGGGAGAGGTTTCACATGCAAATACCTCTGTTGAGAGAAAAAGTGAGTATAGTACTTGCAATGAGCACTTTAGAGCCCAGAATAAACTCTTTGTTCTTCCCCTGAGTTTTCTTCACCATGGTGTAGATCCCAGTCAAATAAATGGAAAATGATATTTTCATCTTTAACAAAAAGAGAGAAGCAAGAGTCAATAGATTGTGATGCCTACTGCATATGTCACTAATATCAGATATATTTGTAGGTGTATTTGTAGATAATATACATCTATAGATACACGCAGATATGCTGCCATGTACAGATATGAGTGTGAATGCTGTGAACAAAGGCAAAATTGGGTTTTAAAAGGATGACTCCAATGTTCAGAAAATTCTCTAAACAAGACCCTGAAAATGACAATTATTCCTGTTTTGAGGGTGGCTCACTGCTGCAATGTATCCTAGTGGTAATCCTAAAAAACATATTTCTAACACAGCAACTTGTAAGTCACACTGATTTCCTGAATCCTTTTCAGAAGAGTGCAATCACAAATTCTAACAAACAATTCTCAACACACCTTGAGGACAGAGAACCCTTTATTCCCGTGATTCCCTAGTTTTCTTAGTGTAATTGTCAGAAAATATAAGAATTCATTAGAGAAATGAGACGAATATATCTGAATCATTCATTACTACAGAAAATTTCTGACTCGACTGTCTAAATCTGATTAAATTGAAGTAGTTTGTGACAGTAACACAGGCTTAGAGCAATTTCCTGGGGAACGGGAAATGTGAATGCTACTTTGTACAGAATGCTATTTTAGTGAGCAATTCCACCTCTTTAACCCCAGTATATATGTCTGCCTCCAGTTGCTTGGAAAATCATCTGTTAAGCAACTATCTACAATTTCTCTCTAAAGACCTTCATGTTTCATCATTATGTGATTTTCTTTTAAGATTTTCATATTTTGCTCTAAAAACTTGGGTGTCTTAAGTAACATTATCTTCAGAATCCTGTTCAAACAGTTCTTTGCTTTCACTATTTGCCATTTGTCAAAAATATGCCTCACAAGTTTCTGTCTGTGCTTGCTTTTCAGATTTAACAACCAATTATGTAATAGTATTACCATTTTCTAAAATGTACGTTGTGCTTTACATGATTATATGAAACTCCCAATGACCTCAGACCTAAGCAGCCACTTGAAAACCCAAGTGTCAGTTTTTCTGTTTCAGCCTTTTTTAAACTTTTATTCAGCGTTCTGCAAACACAATTAGACAATGTTTAAAAAAGGAGTTCCAGATAGCATGCTATTAAGACAGTAGGATTCATTTAGAAGCAGATTCAGAATACACTCCCATTGTCTATTTTTAAAACATTATTTCTTCCAGCATTTCTCTTCCTCACCAGTTTCGCTTCGCTTTTTAAGCCCAGTCCAAGGAGTTTTGAGGGAAACATTTAGTTTTAGCAAATTTTGAGAGAAATATTTAGTTTTAACAAATAAAGGACTGATTAGCTGAAATACACTATTAGGTGTCATGAAGCTTTTACAACTCCTCGTTTTGCACACGTACCATACACTTCATCTTTCTCTTGTGCCTTTTTTACTAACTGAGTCTCAAATTAATCTCATTCAGTCCTGTCTGGCATTTGCTTTTCTTCATTGACAAGCTCTTTTCTTTCATACCTACTGCAGCATTTTGCAGCACACTACTGTCACCAAGTTCACAAATTAAGAACATATTTATATTTACTTTCTCTCTGAAAGACCCAGATCAGTGTGCCTTACTACTCAGGATATACTGAAGAAAAGTCACATAAATAGAAACATGGCAAACAAAAGAGCTGTGTTCCTGTGACTTTTAAATTTTTTTTAAAATGTATAACCAAGGCTATCAAAATTTTGTTGGCATACAGAGTTTAAAATCTCTCCCTGAACAATTTTCATCATGTAATGCACAAATTAAAGGACCTTATTCAGGTCTGTAATAACACTCAACTTATTTGGCTTTATCATAATGATTGTCCAGCAATCTAGCAGCATATTTTTAATAACAATCTGACTACCATAGAAAACACAAAGGCATTTCCATTTCTTCCTGCAGCATAAAAATAATATAATTGTCTTCTTGGTGCTATGTAAAAGTCCAGTAATTCCTAATTGTTTTTATGTTCTATTGCAATACTTGTGGGTAGGAGACACCTGTGTAATGTATCTTGATTNTAAATCTTGTACAAGGAAATTAGGCATTTCCTTGCATCTGATGGCAAATAGTTAGGCAATACTTCATGCTTCAACTTACTTCCCCAAGCTTTCTACTTAAAAGTGAAGAATCTCTCCTCTGAAGTCACGCCAACTTAAACCATGTACCTCAGCTTCAGTTAGTTTATTTCTGGAGTCACAAACTGCTCTTCAGTCAAACTTTTTATCTCTGTCAAGAAACCCAGCCGAGACTTCATTGTTGCTGGTCTAGTGGGACTTTGTCCTTTTGCATAGTAAGAATTCTGAAGTTCTTGGAAAACTCTGAAGAAAAGTTGGTGGGTTTATGCATCTGTTCCTTTTATTTAAAAAATGTTGCAACAACCCTCTTGCCTGACACCTCTGAATGTGTTGTGATCTTTTAATGAAAATACTTGCCCTAGTAGCCAATCATTTTTCTTTCATGTTCTGCTTTAAATAGGCAAACTCCTTCTTTTTTAAAGCTCTCAGAATTTCAGTTGTGAAGTAGAAATTTTATTATCCTTGCAAATACGTGGTATTTCCAAATTCATCAAAATGTCCATCTTTCCTATGCATGATATTTTTACTTTAATACCTAAGTCTCATGGGAAACTTTACTCAAAACTATTTGCCAGTTTTCAGTATTTCAGAAAAACAGTTTTCAATTCATTCTGGGAAATAGATTTGGTATTTGAGTCCTGTGGGTTGTGTCAGGTGATCTGACATTTATTTCCTAGGAATTCATGGACTGGACTTGGAGTGGTATGCTCTTAGACTGTCCTGACAAGCCTGCAGCTACCCGCTGCAGAAGATCTTCTTGCCAGGATCCACTCTTTGAATAGAATTGCTCTTAGGATGCCATAATAGATATTTAAGAAAGTGCATGAAATCTAGACTCTTAGTAGAGTGGTGACTTGTTCTAAACCAGCCAATCTCTCTGACAGCAAAAACAATGACAGTGGGAGTTGTTGTGGCTTGGCAATAAGGAAAATAATACTTGTGAGTATTACACTTACATCCTTGAATTCCTTGGTGTCAGCTCCCGATGTCACAAAATCACGTGGTTTTAAACTGTCAGAAGTTCAAGTCCAGTTCCTTGCTGAGTATCTCCTACAGCTTATAGTTGCATTGGGAGGTAAGATGAATCTTTGTAAACACAATACTAGCCTTGAGTTTCCTGAACTTGATATTTGTCAGTGTATATGAAGATGCCCAACTTCAAGCTAAAATCTCCATACCATTGCTTGGGAGCTTTCCCAGCATTGGAGAGACCTCTACCTAGGCACAGTCCAGACAAGCATTAATCACACATCAGGCCAGTGAGGCTGTACAGCTTTGTGCCAGCACTATAGCTCCTCAGAGATACAGGCTAAAAACATCTGCTTTGAGGGCACACGTGGCCTGCAGATGTGAAGAAGTGGTAAGAACTGGAGGACTTCGACCTCTAGCAGTCCACAAAACCTCCAGAGTTACTCTTACAGGACTTTATCATGCAAGGAGTCAAATTTGTTGAGGAACACATGAATCATGAGAAGAGCAATACAAGACAAGCATGTACTAGATTTTTGTCTCCATCAAGCTTTCTCCTGCCAAGGACTCATTTAACTTCCCTCAGAAAAGCGAATTTAGGACCTTAATTAGAAACTCTCACAAGTATTATAAATGTCATGCCTGAGTGACAAGCACATATAGGAAATTATTGGCAGATACAAGCACAGCCATCCAAGTCAGGATCAGTTCTTTCCTTGGATACCCACACATCTTTTCTTTGTCATCTGCATAGCTGTCAGAGTGGTGAGTGGGAAAACCAATATGCCTCCTTCCTCTGCACTGCCAGCTCCTGCTGGGATAGTACAGGTGTCAAGAAACCTCATATCAAGTAAAACTTCATCAATTGTCTCCACTGTGGTGTAACTGAATCAGAGGTTATCAATGAAAAGCTTTGTCTTCAAGCCAAGTGGATGTATCTTTTTTGGAATTTCAACAGGATAGTATCTTGTCTAAATTAAACACAGTGCCTTACTGCAAAAGGGGAAGGGGGAGGGAAAAATTAAGTATCTTGTATCTAGCACATGCAGAATGTTGACAGATGTATAAATGTAACAATAGGTGATAATGAGAAAATTATCTAACAGATACCTTAATTAATTAATAATATTTGTGAACTAATTCCAAATACAGATAAATTAGTTATTCGTGGGTAAACACCTATCCACATAAACCAGCCAAGAATGCCAAGAAGTTTCCTACATTGTATTAGTAAGCTGTTTTCTAAGAGTATAATAATAAAGTCTGTTTCTTGTTTGCCTTCCATAAGCTCTCAAATAACCCACAGTATACTATGCAAATGTAGATTGCCTGTTTATAGTGTGACTTCTGAACAAAGATAAATTATTGGCCTAGTGATACCAAAGAAGTTGATTCGAGGAATGCTCCTATCAAAACAGGTTGTCATTATTTTATGTGCTTCTCCGATCCCTAACAGAAACACCACTCTTAAAAAGAAACAGTGACATAATATAAAGTGTTTTTTTAATCACTACTTAATTACAAGGAAGAGAAAGCAATCAAAACCAATAGTAAACTGTCTTTGCTACCATATAACAAAAGAGTGTAATGAGCAATAAAATAGGATACTCTTATTTTGACAGACAAAAGGAGAACATGGGACTCCTGGAATGCTTCTCCCACTGGGATGCGTGACAAAGCAGAATCTTTCAAAGTTGTCACACAGAAAATCAAAGATTACTTGGTTAATTATTTAAATTTGTCAGATAAAAAAATTGAAACTGCTTTTGTCTTCAGATGTAATCTTTGAAAGCAATTTCTTTTGTACAACTCTCAGAGATTCATATGTGCATGGACTTCTTTCATTTCTACCAATTAATCTCAATAAATGTTTAAGAAGAATAAAAGTTCAGCTCTGAAAATGGCTGGGTACCTCTCAGGGACACGTACAAAAGAGTGATATCTTTACAGAGACCACAGTCCAAACATTAAAGAAATGGTGAAGCCCTTTTAAAACTCTGATTTCAAATTCAATGTTAATGTATATTCCATCTTCAATTTTGATCCTCTGTTTCGAGTTTGGCACAGTTTTTATTGCAGAGGTACTCTCCTTTTCAGGTGGGTGGTTCAGCATGCCTCACATCACCCCAAGTAAGTTCACTATGCACTTAGCCACAATTTCTTCTGATCTTTGGATTAAAGCACATTTTATGAATGTTGTTAAATACTACTTTCCAAGGTTAATATTTGGAGGTTCCAATTAAGTATTAGAAATATTTTTTAACTGAAAGAGAGATTAGGCATTGGAATAAGTTGCCCAGGGAGGTGGTGGAATCACTGTTTTTGGAAGTGTTCAAAAGGAGTCTGGATGTGGCACTTTGGGATACGGTTTAGGAGTGATTATGGTTGGACTTGATGATCTTGAAGGTCTCCTCCAATATGGATGATTCTGTGAGGCTTGAAAATGTTAATAAAGGGGCTTTTTTCATACTTTAAAAAAAGTATTTATTTTCAATAAAGGAGACTGCAAGAGGCTGCTATAAAGGATCCATTTCTTCTTGTGCAAATCAATAACTTTCTTACAAACTGACTTAAAGACACTACCCAAGACCTTTTGTGGATGTAAAGAGGCCTGGCAAAACTCCAGCTCTAGTTCTCAGAAAACTGAACACATGCGTACATTGCATGTTGAATGCTATATGTATGTATTTGTAGAATGAAGAGCAATGAACAGTTTTTGAGAGAAATTTATCTTGGATCTGCAAAGTAAATGGTGAAGGCCCAGGCTAAAGAAGTTTGGCTGGCACTGTTCTCATATATAACCCTATTTCATCATACCAGAACATATTTATCACTTTTCCAGTGCAAACCACAAACTCCGATTTACCACCATGAAAACACAAATACACACAAAGACTTTATAAAACCACATCCTGATTCCTGGCCAGTTGTGTATAAACTCTCAACCCTGCCCAGCTGGGTCATAGGAAGAAATCATGCACCAGTGTATGCAAGCATGTAGCTGCAGGAGAGGGGGAAAACAAGGCAGAGAAAAGGAACAGGTAATATAATGCCAAGTAAGATCTGGGAACAAGAAGGATTACGAACAGAAAACCAATTTAATTGTTTCAAAATACTACGCTTATGTGGAGGTCTTCAGCAGTACTTTGTGGTCTGCTCAAATATTTTGCTTTGCTTGGAACTTCTCAGTAGCTGTGAAATAAAAGGCCTCTATTGATTTCTGTGCAACAACTGCTGCTCCAAATGGCTGTATTTGGCAAACAGCAAATACAAATGGTAAATATTTTAAAAATGGGAGGTGACCATCACAGACATAATTTCAGTTTTCATTTGCTTTCTCCCACGTGAAAGGATGATTCACTATGATAGCTGTAAGCCATCTCAAGATGTGCAATAATCAGATAGTAGATGTAATTCTCAGGTGGACAAAGGCAAAAAGCAATATTATTCTCACAGTTTATTACTACAATCCTAGTAATTAGCTCCTCCTTATCACATATAGATCTCAAATACAAAGGTAAATTCACACTGCCTTTTGTGGTATCAGGCAATAACATCATTCCATATGAAGATCACAGTTTAGGGTACACAGCACAGTTAGACTAACATGATTAAAATTGGCAAACTGAATCTCTCACAGACTCTAGAGCTTTACCAGTCTGCCTCAACTTGTCAAAAGATTTCACCCCTAAGTATATCCTACCATATAGCCCAGCAGATCCTACAGAAACAAAGAAGCAAAGCAAACATATCTACACAAGCAAAGTCTGTAATCACAGAAGCTTGTTATCTTTCCAACTGCAGAACATCAAAATTATGCAGTGAAGCTCATGGTGGATTTTTTTTCAGAACCAAGGAGAGAGAGATCAGCATAATTTCAGCAGGTCTAATTTTTGCGCCTTTCTCAGTGCAGGTGTAGGCTTTCTGCTGTTTATGGAAAGTCCAATATTTGCATCTTTATGAATGAAGATGAAAGAAACACTGCTGAGATGGTGTCTGAGGAGGAGTGGAATGGAGAATAAGTGTTCTGCACCCACAGAAGAGTACTTCGAAAACAGAGTCTGCTGTGGTTCAAAATAGTAGGATTTAACTTGTGATTATAATAGGCAATGATGCAGTTATAATGAAGGGAAGAATACTGAAAGGGTGCTAGTCTGTGGCCTAGATACATCAGAAGAAAAGAAATAATAATACTGATTCTGAATATATGCTTGCATAAATATGACATATTGGATAGCAGGAACTGAAAAGTGTATGTGATTGATTTTGGGTCTCCTTTCACTTGACTGCATATCTTACCTGCCAGAGTTTAGTTGCAAACACACCCAGAAGTCCTCTAGGTTTCCACTGCTTCAGTTTATAACCTGGCATTAACCAGATGTTACATTGTATTTGCTGGTACATTGTGAAACAACCTCCTTATTAACTAAACAACTAGTAAGATAAATATACAATTCTCCAGCAGTCAATCATAAAGTGTATGTTTTAGCTTTCTCCTACAGTTTGCCTATGAATTGGTAAAACTCATCAGATTAAATTAACTGGTGTCTCTGCTCTATGGCAAAAAGTATAAACACAATGCATTTCAACCAATCCCCCAAAGAACACTGTATTCCATCCAAAAAATCACAATATTTCATAATCCAAGTTATTTGCCAGAAGAAGAACTGATACTGAGATGTTACAGCATTCTTTTCATAGTCAAAACTGACACCTGGTTAGTCTTGTGCTACGTTGGTTTAATATTATTGTAGTTTGCACTGATATTTCTCTGCATAAAAATGACAAGATATACACTGAATATAAAGCAGGCTCCATCTTCAGGCTCCACCTTCAAAACTGGAAAGAGAGTTGTCCTACTTTTTTAATGCAGAACATCAGAAAATTATTTGGCTAAAACATTTTCAGTTTGTTTCACATCTTTGGCCCTCGATCAAGGATAACTTTTTACTGGTCCATAATACTTCCTGTAAATTTTGTTTCTTTGTAGTCATATATGCCAGTCATGTTAAAAAAGGAATTCTATGAAGAAATTTTGCTGCTCAGAAAACATTGACTCAATTCTGCTTCTATTGGTGTCAACAATTGTCATTGGTTTAAGTAGAGCTATATTCTCTGTCATTACATAGGTATGGCACCTCTTCGAATTTCTTCAGCAATTTTCACTTGAGGCAAATAACAGACTTTTGCAACCATCATGAGGAACATCAACACTGAACTCTACCTAATCTTGATTGATTAGAAAGCTAAGGCTCTATTCAGGTGCTGAGATTTTTGTCTTCAAAATTTCAGCCTCAAGATAATTTCTCCTTTCAGTTTTCAAGGTGAAGCTATTTTAACTGTCTGCACCATTAAATACAATAAGAAAACCACTTACTAACTACCTTCTGAATTTTCATGAAGCTGATAAATAGAATGATCTTATTCCTGGTAATTATTTCCTTCATGGAACCATAGATTCAGCCACAGAATCTTCAGAAAAAATACTATTTTCTTATTTTCATGACAGATTTTGATGCATGTAAATACAAACAGAAAGGTAATCAATTTCTCAACATTATTTCACGGAATCACAGAATGTTCTGAATTGGAAGGGACCCACCAGGATTATTGAGTCCAACTCCTGGCTCTGCACAGGAGCCCTCAAGATTCACATCATTTGCCAGACAGCATTGTCCAGGCTTGGTGCTGTGCTCATTTCCCTGGGGAGCCTGTTCCAGTACCCAGCCCTTCTCTGCGTGTAGATGTCTACAACCTCTTTCTATTTTCCAACCTAAATCTCCTCAACACAACTTCATGCTATTCTGTTGGGTTCTGTCCCAGGTCAGCACAGAGCAGAGATCAGTGTCTGCCCCCCCTGTTCCCCTCATGAAGGAGCTGTAACTGCAATGAGGTCTCTCCTCAGTCTCAGCCACTCCTCACACAGCTTCCCCTCAAGACCCTTCACCATCCTCATGGCCATCATTTGGACACTCTCTAACGGTTTAATGTCTTTTTTTATATCATGGCACCCAAAACTGCTCCCAGCACTCGAGGTGAGGCAGCCCCAGTGCAGAGCAGAGTGGGACAATCCCCTCCCTTTCCTGGCTGGTGATGCTGTGCCTGATGTCCCCAGGATGGGGTTGGCCCTCCTGGCTGCCAGGGCACTGCTGGCTCAGGTTCAACTTGCCATTGACCAGGAGCTCCAGGTGCCTTTCCACAGTGCTGTTCTTCAGCCTCTTCTTCCAGTTGCTCACCCATGGCACAATGTATTTTTTCAGCTGTGAGCTGGACATTTTGTCCAGGAGAACACCATGAGAGATAGTATAGAAAACTTTGCTGAGACCCTGGAAAATTCAAANCAGAAAAAATACTATTTTCTTATTTTCATGACAGATTTTGATGCATGTAAATACAAACAGAAAGGTAATCAATTTCTCAACATTATTTCACGGAATCACAGAATGTTCTGAATTGGAAGGGACCCACCAGGATTATTGAGTCCAACTCCTGGCTCTGCACAGGAGCCCTCAAGATTCACATCATTTGCCAGACAGCATTGTCCAGGCTTGGTGCTGTGCTCATTTCCCTGGGGAGCCTGTTCCAGTACCCAGCCCTTCTCTGCGTGTAGATGTCTACAACCTCTTTCTATTTTCCAACCTAAATCTCCTCAACACAACTTCATGCTATTCTGTTGGGTTCTGTCCCAGGTCAGCACAGAGCAGAGATCAGTGTCTGCCCCCCCTGTTCCCCTCATGAAGGAGCTGTAACTGCAATGAGGTCTCTCCTCAGTCTCAGCCACTCCTCACACAGCTTCCCCTCAAGACCCTTCACCATCCTCATGGCCATCATTTGGACACTCTCTAACGGTTTAATGTCTTTTTTTATATCATGGCACCCAAAAGTGCTCCCAGCACTCGAGGTGAGGCAGCCCCAGTGCAGAGCAGAGTGGGACAATCCCCTCCCTTTCCTGGCTGGTGATGCTGTGCCTGATGTCCCCAGGATGGGGTTGGCCCTCCTGGCTGCCAGGGCACTGCTGGCTCAGGTTCAACTTGCCATTGACCAGGAGCTCCAGGTGCCTTTCCACAGTGCTGTTCTTCAGCCTCTTCTTCCAGTTGCTCACCCATGGCACAATGTATTTTTTCAGCTGTGAGCTGGACATTTTGTCCAGGAGAACACCATGAGAGATAGTATAGAAAACTTTGCTGAAACCCTGGAAAATTCAAACAGCTGGCTTCCTTTGATCAACTAGGTGAGTTATTTCAAAGCCCTAGGTGTTTAGAAGATCCTAGCTTGCTGTAAAAATTTTTGAATAATGCAATTTTCTTAGCTTACAGAATGAAGAAATGAACATTGCAAAATGTACTAGAATTTATATTAAATTTATATCAACTTAAGACTTCCTGATGTTCTTGTTATTAGAATAGCTGTCACTCATACTGAGTGATATATGATATATAACATTGCACTTGAATAAGAAAAATACACAGATCTTCACTGGATTTAAATACAAAGTCATAATCATAATCAACAAGTACATTTGTGTTCTAAATGTGTTGCTAGGTTCCTAACTTACATCACTGAAGTTCATGGAGTATTGGTCATTCCGGTTAGCATGACCAGGATCAGAAGCTGTCACAGATTTTTAGCTCAAGGACACTGTTCTGTCATCGTATTTACCTGAAACTCATTAAATTTCTCAAAATTTTTGGCACAAGTGTCATGTCAGTAGGAAAGTTGGGTAATCAGGAACACACCTAAACTCCCAGAGTGAAAACTGACTTACCAGTTTTTGTGAGGCAAACCCAAATTTATAAAAGGATAAACATGACTATTATTTTTCTTATTCAGGAGCAATTTTTGCTTTTCCCAGTCCCTAACTGAAAGTGCTTCCAATGTGGTGATTCTTAATTAGCTCAGTTTCCCTGGTAACAGCTGGGAGAATAGGGACCATTGTTATCCTATGGTTGTGTACAGTAGCTCCCATTGTGGGAGGATAGCAAGAAATGGGACTGACCTTCAAGAAAACCAGTAAACAATTACTCTAGAGGAAATTTCAAACTGTTATGTAGAGGTTAAATGTTGCAGATGATGTTACTTCACCCTCACTTTTGAGTTTTCCCTAAATAAGTGGCTAACAGAAGGAAATGACTGTAGCTTTAGCTTATTTTTCAGATATCATATTTTCTTGAATAAAATGTTATTGTCTTTAAAAACAAAAGGTCATTTCCCTTTTCAGAATATGAACCTTAGTACTCTAAAAAATACAAGATGATTAAATAAACGAATACTTTAGTTTATTTATTTACACTTACTTGAGGTAAGTGTCCTCAAGTAGCTGGGTAGTTTGTTTCCCAAAATTTAGGAAGGGCGTTTTAAAGGACTTTTAAAGGTTGCAAGGTTAACAATAAGAAGTAGTCATGGAATGACTGAGCACTAAAACAGAAGTGCAGGCAACATGAATCCACAAATTGAAATTGTAGTCCAGAGGATAAACAAAAAAATGGACACACTGAAGATTCTGGATGACAGAACTTTTGGGAGACCTTTTTTGTTTCAAAAGCATCATTAATGCTCAGACATGAGTGATATTAGGGATGTGAGCGATCAGAACCTTAATTGCTGAGGCATTTATTAGCAAAAACCTTATTACCAACCAGAAAAAACAATCAGAATTAAACAATGACAAACTTTACTTAACTGAAGAGTCATGTACAAAGAGCACATATCTAGACCTCTATTATGAAATGCAGAATTATCAAGTGAATTGCCCATCACAGCAAGTAAAAATTTACATTTTTAAATGAAAACTTTTTAAAATTAGTGTGAATTTCACTTTCTTTACAGATTACATGAGAAGCTACATAAAGTCAGCCTGGCTGGCTGTTGAATTGAAGGTTGCCAGGAATACACCTGCTGCAGATGCTTATATTTTCTTTGACATCCTAGCTTCATTTGCACTTAAAGCAAAATTACTCATTAAGAAGAGAGCGACACCTTCTTCTCGTGATTTCACCAAATCGTATCCTGAATAGTAAAATCACTTCTAGCAAAACTCTCCTGGCAGTTTGTGATGCAGGGTACAATCATCTCTATTCTCGTATTAAAGAAACCTAAGGATCATTACTTAATTTGACTACATTATCACGTTTCACCCCAAAGGTGATGCCATTCATGGCCTGTGAACTTATTCTTTTCTAGTTGTAACAGAAAAAGTACCTTCTGGTTTAGACATGTTTGAGAAAAGTTATAAATGCACCTCTCAACTGTCACAGACAGAGATAAAATGACTGAGAAACGCTCCTGCAATTAAGACTGGGTTGACGTTCTGGTTTAAAATCCACTATGAAGTCTGTGATATTTCAACACTTTAAAATAGCTTGGGGTTTTGTGAATAATGCAGTATATTCTCTTTTTTATTTTAATTTCTTTTGTTTTTATTTTTTCCTGATTTTTCTCTTTCCTTTTCTAAACCAAATGTACTGATTTCTGCTTCTTCCTACTGAGTTGAAAACAATTTTTTCCTGTTTAGAACTTACATCTAGAAGGTAACATTTTCAAGCTGTTAATGAATGGAACAATTTCCCTATGTTAAAAAATCCTACTGTGTGTACATTTAGGAAATCTTTATTGAGCATGCAGAGTAATTAATTTTCATAACCTCATTTGTCATGAAATTTTTCTATCATTTAACTTCAAGGGATGTTGTTTCCCATCCCACAATCCAAATTTTGTCTGTGTAAGTGTACTGTGATGCCAGTACATAGCAGAAGGAATAGATGCCATCTTCATTTCCATAGTACCTCTCATGCCAAAATGACTCCAAAGCACTGTAAATAATCCAGTCAAGAAAAACAGAAATTTATGTCCTACAGTAAAATACAGTATTTTTAATGCTTGTTCTTAGGCTTTATATGATGTTATAATTAATTTAAATATGATGATGTGATGAAAGTGGTGAAGATTTATGGTGAAAATGAATTATCTTGCTTCAGTTAAAAAAATTGTGAGTATAAACCAAAGGAACACAGAAGAATTCGGGAGCTGAAATGTTCCTTCCCTCAGCTCATAGCCTTCCAGTCTCCTTTTCCCTAGTGACTGCCTGTAACAGTTTTTTCCCCAAAGCAGAATTATTGGAAAGATGAACAGGCAAATGTTAGAATAATACTTTCAAACAAAGTATAGCGTCAGTTAAAAAACATTAAATTAATTTTAAAAAATTCATTTAAAGAAGAAAAATTTCATTTGAAAAAGAAGATTAATGGCTACAACTTCTGATTCAGGTATTTTTCAAATAAATGTTTTCCTTTTGTCTCTTGTTACAAGAAACCACATCTTTTTCATAAAGCACTGTGACAGTGGCTTACATCCAACAGTAATAATTCCTTTAAGAACAAACACATCAAAGTAGAAAGCAGATGCTGTTGATGCTAGCAAGGGACACAGGGCAATAGGAGTGAATTTGTACAGTGAAATCAGAGGTGATGAGGGCAGGTGTCCTTTGTGACTCTGTTGCCTGGTTTGGTGCCCTGAGCTGTGTGACCATCATGTTTCGGACACACTTGGGTGCTGCCTCAGCCTTCTCCAAGCCTGTTGTGCAAAGCAGAACAATGGTAAGTGAGCTGGTTGCTTCAAAACAAAAAAAACTGATGAAGATGCACTCTTAATTGATTTTCTGATGCATATTGAACCAATATCGTGATCTAATGGTAGAACAGTGTTGTAGAAAGCAATTTTTTAAAGAAAAAATGCCTTAAAGGAGAGGCATGTGGACATTCGAAAATCAGGATGGTGAGGGGAATTAAAACTTTATAAAGTTTGCCAAAGTTTGCTTTTAAATGTGTCATTTTTCTACAGAGACACTAACTATTTTTATACCCAAGTTTAGGATTTACATATTAATTTGAACCAAACATAACTAATATTAGTGCACTCAAACTTGCTAACTGGTAAAAACATTGAGTCTCCTCCAAAAGGAACAGGATTAGCTATATTCTCAGATCAGATATTCAAATTATGTAAGGTATGAAGTCCTACGAGAGATCTCTTTTCCTGTTTACAATTATTAGCTGAGTTATCTACCACCCAAAATCTTTACCATTGCATTAAATAATGAGCAAAAATACATTAATTGTTTCCAAGAGAGTACAGGGTCATCTTCCACTACAAGGAAATTAAATACCTACAGTTGGTGCAAGGAAAGGGACCACTAAGTAACAGTTAACTAAGATACACGAAATGATCTACAGAACTGCTGATGAAAATGAGCAAAATACGCTTATTGTAAATGTAGTGGGAAAAGATACGGAGAAGAACTATGAAAGAAAATTATTTAATTGCTTTGTCACAAGATTTTTTCCGTTCTCAGGGACAAGAGGAGAGAAAGTAAAAACCTGAAAGGAGTAGATGCTTGTTGGGCAAAAAAGACTGTGAATGTTGCTGAGATGAAGACAGAAATCACCTTTCCTATACATCTGTAATCCAGTGAAGCAGGACAAGTGCTAGTAATAAAACTTTTAGAGACAGGCAGCAGTTGGGTTTATTGCATTAATTAAAAATTGAATTAATATTCCATGAGAATTGTACCTTTTTTCTTTTTCATTTTGGATAAAACAACAGCACTGAGTAGCTACATAATTCTATAGAAAATATTTTTCCTGAACACCTTCAAGGTATATCCTCTTCATTTGTGAAAAGTAAAATACAAAATGAGTTAAATATTGCTATTAAAATGCCTGGTTCAAATGATCACCGTAGGCACAAAGCCCAAATATACAAAAAATGAAATCTCATTAGTCTCGATTTCCTTTTATTGGAAAATGTTAAGTAGCAGAAATAAAAGTCATGCACTTGAAAAATGTGAGTTTTCATTCTGGAGGTGACCCCTATGCTTCTTGTCTTCCTTAGTAACACATACAAAGTTTGTGCTATACAATGTAAGAGAGAAATTGTAGCAGCTTGTTGGAAAAAAAGCTGCTCATGAAAGCCATGCTTTAGCCTCTTTAGAGCCTACCTCTATTTCCTTTTAAGTGCACAGGAGATTTTTACTAGCAGTATTGGATCTTGGGGCCAGCCCCTTATCATTCCTGGACAATTCATCAAGCAAATGTATCAAATACACAGATCAAAACTATACCACAATCATAAGCCATATCTTAGCTAAAAGACAGAAGACACTGAAACATGTTATTTGAAATTGAATGCACCCAAAACACACAAGAAAAGAAAGCAGACGAATTGGAAGCTGCTTCCAATTCCCACCTACATGATAAAGTCATCACCACCACCATTGGAATCTCCAACCCCTGATCTTCATTAACAATTTCAGCTTTGCTTATGTCCCTAAACCATCATAGCTATCCCACCACCCTTTAAATATTTGAAATGTAAATCGTAGCTTTCTGTTATAGAAAGTATCAAAAGCAAGTAAATTTATCAAAAGCAACTTTTGATAACAAACTCCTTATAGTTCTCAGCTTGAGGAAGATTTTTATCTTCTATGAGTTGCTGCAGTCTGGAGGGGGAAAAAAAACAAAACCAAAAAACCAAACCAAACCAAAACCAACCAAACAAAAAACCCCAACCAACCAACCAACCAACCAACCAACCAACTAACCAACTAACCAACCAATCAAAAGTTAAAAGGCAGTAAAATTTATTATTGACTAATGTGCATGCTGTAAATGGCAAAAAAAAGTGCTTCTTAATTGCAGCCCCATACTCTAAATTTCATTTAGCATAGTCTAGTATTTTAAATGTAGTCCCAAAGTCAAGAAAAGGCTCAAGACAGCCATTGCAGTGTCTAGGACTCACATATGCAAGTGATTCTCTGCAGCTAACGCCTAAAGCAGATTCATTAGAAATAAATCATTTCACAACAGGTACAATCTGAATGGTTTTAAATAAAAAGACTATATCAAATCAGTCCTTCTTGAGAAATAATTTAGGCTTTCCTGTCCTCATGTTACTGTGGAACTATATAAAAGACATTTATATCGGTACAAATCACATTAGCTCCAGAATACAATTAATTATTTAAAAATGCTTATCATCAATGTCTCATTAGAGAGATTAAATTTGTTATTTTCTTTGTTGCACCATTACATTCCACCTGGAAACTAAAAATACTAGTCTTCAGTTTTTAAAATAACAGTGCAAATCTCTACCTTCATTAATAGAGGACAATAATTCAGATTAAAATTATGTTTATTTACCCTGCTAGTCTCTGTGCCTTTTTCCCACAGGTGACTTAATTCTGTAAAGGAGATATAAAATATAAAAATCATAAAGAATTGAAAGGAAATGATTTAATTCATTCTCAAGATCTAAACTGCTCACAGCACCTTGTCCTGAAACATTCAGTGATAAAGATACTACTCTCTGTCCAGGCCATTTGCTTCACAATTCAATTATCAAATTGTGAAAATACTGGCTTTGTTTTTCTCTTTTTTTTCCTCTAACACTTAACATACATCTTTCTTTCTGCAAACTGAGCTCTTATTTTTGTCTCAAAACAAACACTGGTGTTTGCCTTCCCATTTTCAGATATGCTTTACATATTTGAACAGAAGTCATCCTAGCTTTGGTTGTACAGCCAGAATTGATTTTATGTTATTTTGTTCATTCATATTTTTGTAAAGTTCATTTTGTTCAAATTGTTAGGTGTATCATGTTTTCCAACAGGTTGTTCTTACTGTATCATGTTTTGCAGCAGGTTTTTTCTACTGATTCTTGAATTGTCCAAAACTTTAATGACAGTCAGTCATCTGAAAAAAAACCCACTGCATTTTAGTCTTTTTCAGATTCAAACACAGTGGACATACTACTTCATATATCTTACTGAAGATATTTTTATTTAAACATCTAAAAATCATGCTTAGTTATTGGATTGTAGTATGACAGTGCTTATAGATATTCAGGATAGCTACTGATACTCTCTCATCTTTCTTTGCAAATCTGTCATTTGCTAGTCTACATTTTTTGTCTGATTATTCCTAGCTTCTTCACTTCGAAATATTTCTGTCTTTAATGTTGTTAATATCTTTCCCTAAGGATCTGCTAGCATCCTGACATCTTTATTCCATTACGATCCTTTACTATGGAATTTTTTTACTAATGGTATTTTTATTTTCATCCTATAAATCATCAGTTCTATAATTTCATTTTCACAATGAACAATGTTGCTTTTCATCTTCAAATTCTCCCAGAACTCTATACTGACAATTTCAATGTCAGATGTATTTTACTTCATTTTCCTTCTTAAGGCTGAAATAACAGATGTGGCCAACACATTCAAAAACTTTGTTAATATTTTGTGTCTTGCTACATGCTGTGCTTCTACCAAAGTTCGGCCTAGTCTGAAATTCTTTCATCTGCCTCATCAGCTTTGCCTCATGTTTTATCCTGACTGACCACAAAAGCACCTTTGTGATTTTATCTCTTTTATCACCACTACGGACTTTTAACAGGTATAGCTACTGGCAGATTGTGCCATTCAGAGCAAGCATGTGTACCTCAATATATGGACTAATATCTTACCCCTCTTCTTTGACTGTCATGCCTAATAAGGTTTCATATTCTATATTCATATTTTAATCATGAGACTTAACTATTTTTAGGTCAAATAGATGATTTTTATCTATTCAATTTGTTTTTGTTCTCATTTCACAAATTGATGAATTATTAACTGGGTTTCCCAACAGTACAAAACAACAACATGGTTTTTAAACCTGAATGTATAACACCAAAATAAATCAACCATGTTAAAAAATAATAATAATATTAAGGATAACAGAACTTTTCTAAAAATAGAAACTGATTGAAATTTTAGATGCAAAATTTTTCAGCAGCTCAATAGTGCTAGGAAGTTGTCCGGCTGTGCTAATATCGTTATTACCCTATCACCAGATACTTATCCCAGTATCAAAGTATATTTATATTACTATGTTGTTATTGCCTTAGGAAAATATATTTTAATTGGTTTATATACCTGTACTTCGAAATTATACCAGAAACACTGTCTGTTACAATTATAAAGGTTTACTTACATTTTCATTAAATTTTCCTTAAGATCACTAACAGCTGAACAAGAAAAGCTTTTCAGTCCATTGTTCTTTTTTGAGGATTCATTTAATTGCTCTCTTAGTAAGACATTTAACTAATACAATTTAAAACGTGTATTTTCTAGAAAGAGCACCTTAATTTGAATATTGTTCTAACGCGTTGTGTAATTTATTGTATTTATTTTTATATCTTGTTCAATGTATCACTTGTGAACATTGTAGGCGATAAATAATATGATTTGGCAATAATAGCATAGTACATCTGTTATGTCTGACGCAATAGCTACTGAGAATCCTAGGGAAACTTCAAAAAATTAAATGGTTGCAGAACTATGAGCCAGAATTTTCTCTGAAAACCCACATTTCAAGCCACAAAATTCCCTTGCAGGATACACATTTAGGTAGTGAAATAGAAAAGAAAGCAGTATGTTATTATTTATTAGGCTATTTTGTTGATCAGATAGAGAGAAATCCCACTGTAGTAGCTACTAAGATTTGCAATTTTCAAACAATGTACAAATAAGCTTTTTCCTGAGTAAAAAACGTAACACATTGTTCTTCCATATTCTGACGGCTGCTCACCACTGCAGATATGCAGCATGCAAATTAAACTTTTTTGCTCCCGCAGAGGCTGCACTTTGCTCAGTGAGTGATTTATCTTTGCAAAAGAGAAAGCAGTATTTGCACCAGTAACCTACCCTGAGCCTTTGCTGGGGGAAACTTTCTTCACCATTTTGATATGATTATATAAGAGTCTAAGTATGAAAACCACCCTAGATAGAAACACATCTGAGTACATCCTGGCCATGGACCTTGTATCTGCAGTCTTATCCATTTAGGGCACAGCACAGACCCTAAATGATGCTTTAAACTGTTTTGCACTTTTCTGTGAAATCTTCTATTATCAGAATGAATCTGATCTAAATTGTATTAACGGAATCTGACAGAACTTAGAAGTGCACACGAATCCTGAAATAGTTTATTTGGAAGAGTTTGTACCTTTGAAAAAATCTTATAGTGAACAGTAAAGTAACTGCTGGTGCACCAGAACAATCTGTAGAAATAAGATTTGTCTACTAACATCTATAGATTCATACTCCAAAATCAAAATAATAATGAGTTGTTAAATGTATTTACTTGGATTGTTTTTCTTTAATATCTGTATGTGTGCCTTAAAGACCCATAGAAGTCAGATCCCCTCGTCAGTTCAAAAACTAGTGGGAAAACAAAATACTCTCCACTTTTAAGGAGAGGTAAGGTAAAAAAATAAAGAGCAAACATTATAACAAGATAAGCATTAAACTCACCTGTTCTGTTGTTTTACTCTTCCATTATTTTCCATTCAATCCTTCTTCCCTTGGCTGTTTATTTAAGCTGTAAGCTATTTAGGGTGAGGGAGTTGTTTTCTGACTTGTCAATACAGATTGCTGGCATTCTGTACTAACAAGCAACGATTATAAACAACAACATGTATATTCTCTTTCATACAAACACAACATATCTTTTAACAAGCAAGAGTAAGGATTAGACTCTACACCTTACAGTAGAAAACTAGAAATCAGCTGAGATTAGAAAAATGAATGAGCCAGATACCTGGAGTTATAGCAGAGATGTTGGCAGTGCCAATAGCAGCAAGAAGCACTGAAGAGACAGAACAGAAGCTTCTGTTGAGGCACTGGAAGGAGTTGAAAATGAGATATGAGTGAACCACTCTAGTGTGATTATAACTCCCATTCAACAGAGCTGAATATTTCTAACTAGAAATCTCACATTATATGGCCTGCAGATAGTTGAAATTGCCCAAGTCAAAACATGTTGGGAAGAAAATTCCAAGCTTTGCACTGACACTGTTCAACACATAACAGTGGCTGGGTCTGAAAGAAGGTATTTCCCTTTCTCAGTGGCCAGTTCAGCAATATCACAGTGACACTACAACACAGTTATTTTACAGACAGGTCTATCTTTATTCTAATCCATTTCTCTTTTTTTAATGGAAAAATTTACTATGTCGAGCCTAACCAAAAGTATTAGTAAATATTGTTTTGGTTTCAGAATGTAAATTAAAAAAAAAATGTGTGTATCACTGAAGATACTATATAATCAGTAGATTATCAGAATCTCCTAATTGATTAAGAAAATTATTATGTATGCAATTGCATGTACTGAGTCTACTTAAGAGGGAAACATGATAGGGAGGTTTATTTATTCGTGCAAATAGCTAGATGTAAAACAGAATCGGCACTAAATGAAAATAATTAATTCATAGTTGTATTTAGGGGATTTGTAAGAATACATTAAAAAAGTACAATGCACATTTCCCCGTCTTAAAGATGGGGACTCAAATCACATAGCAGAAGAGCATAAACTAGATTTTAGTCATGAGTGACAGTATTTCTATTCATTATAATACATAACAACAATTCTACATATCACAATGATTAGTAAATTAGATTCTAAATGCCTTTGACTAAGTCTTGCTTCTCAGTGCATTTCTATATAAATTTTGCATAAAGTCATTACTTTTGACACTTTACTTGATGTTATTAAGAGATAAAACTCTTAATAATTTTCCGTTTTTGCACCTGTAAAACTCCCATACTTCCTGTATCACAACAAAACTATCATGAAATAAAATTACTATTATAAAATTTTTCCCAGCATACCTGGAACTACAGCCTAGAAAACCTGATGTTCACTGCAGGTGAATTGTAAAAATGATACCGAAACATGCAAATAATGGACACACAGATTAATACTAGTAAAAGGAGAAGCATGGACTTGGCTATCTAGAATCAAATCATTTTTCACAAATCTCTTGGACCATGCTAGATCAGCTCTTAATTTTTCTATTATATGTAATCTTCATGGATCTAAATCTTAATACACAGAATGCTCTATATGATTGCTCACATTTCATTAAATATATTTTCAAATGTCAATAAAGTACTGGGGAAAACCAAACCTGCCAGAAAGTGGTAAACATACTTAAACGATGTAAAAATCACTTATTTGCTCAACACTAACAACTTTCTATATTAACTATGTTTTTAATGCTGTTGCTTTACTATTTCATTAACTTACTTGCTCTACAGTTTATGTTCCTTTTCTTTTTCCTTTGATAAATCTGTCTGTTTCAAATTTAGAAATCTGATGTCTAAGACTCTGGTTCCAAAAACCCTTTACTTCAGAAACAAAACACTGAGATGCTATTTTTTTTCTGGTTTAATGGGTGTGTCTAGATGTCTGTTGAATTTTTCCTTCTCAAATGCAACACTATGGTAAGTAGTAAAAACAAAGGCAGAAACTGGATAAGAAGCAGAAATGATTGTGGGAGCTAGGTAGGGCATTAGAAAAGATGTGTTAAAATATATATGTTCCCAGAGTAAAAAGGTGGACACGATTATTTTGCCATAGCTTATAAACAAGCACTTGTATCATTCAAGCTGAGAGGGAAAATTAAATTATTATGTAGAAATTCCAGTAAATACCTGCCACAACCTTAATGAAATATCTCAAAGTGATTTTTGTGCTATTTGTTTATTTTTCATCCACTAATGCAACTCTATTGGTGTTTCTAACAGTGGAAGCTACAGTATAGGCAAGATGCATTATCACTATGTCATCTCATTCTACTCAGGGCAATAATAGTAGAGAAAAATGATCACAGATTTCTCTAGAAAAAGACTTTTTACTACCTGTAAAGATGAGATAATTATCAATGTTGGGAAAAGAACATTTGAACTATCACAAGAGATACAGTAAGACACAATGAGTGACAGCATCAAGGTGTCTGTCAAGAAAGTCAGAAGGAAAGTCTGAACTGGTAAGGTTCAGCCAAGGTGCTTCAGTATCTAATATTAATAATCGTATTGACAACAAAAAAACCATACTGGAAAATATCTTATTTCCTAAAATGTCTTTCTTTCTGCCTATTTCTAATAGTAGCAACTTGTACCAGGGTGTTTTCAGAACTTAGTATTTCAGAAATTAAAACTGGATGCTGACAAGGAAAATTGCAAAGCCCAATTTAAATTTTTCAGTGTCAGGAGTGAAGTTATTTTTTGATTGGCTAAACTACTCTAAGCAATTTTCTTAGCTTCTCACTAATGATTAACAAACAAAAGCTTTCCAAATTAACTTTATTATTTAATGTTCCCATTTTCCATTTGCTATACTTTCATGGTTGTAGTCTGCATCTCAGACGGCCCTCACCTTTTTAGAAGAATCAGGCCCGAAGAGTAAGCACTGAGATAAGATGCAGAGGATCAGAGAAAGAAGCATGGAAACCACTGGGGAACAAGAATTGTGAAGGGATTCTTTTGCAACTGGTCCACACTTATAAAATTGCTCATATGAGGAGGATTTTTACCTGTTTATTTTTTAAACTGTAAAGTTTCACAGGTGAGAAAGAACGGTGAGACTTTTAATTGTTATCACTTTTCATAGGCACCATTATTTTCCCACAGCCCTTACCATCCAGTTGCCTAAAGTCCATAACATGTATTTTTGATACAACTACCCACCAGTGTTTCTAAATATATCCATAGCTTCAACTTTTGGTGCTGTCTTCTCATATGAAAAACAGTTCCACAGGTATCCCTCTGATATAACTAAGATCTTCCACAGAATCATTCATGCCATACGGATTGATAGATTGCTATGTGCTGAATTAAAATGATCTTTTTGAGTTAGACAAAAGACTATTTAACACAGTCCATTTAGAATGTGAAATTTCTGAAACAGATATTCCTCCAAAATGTCCTAATAAGTTTTGAGTGACTCAAATACTTCCTCTCTCATTGTAAAGTTTGACTTTGTTTGTAATCCTACCAGAGTCTTTGCTTTTTACAAAACAAGGAAGAAGTTTGAAAGCACTTTCACGAGTCTATTAACTAGTGGGAATGTGAACCCACAGGAGGTAAATCTGCTACTCTAAAACCAGGGAAGCCACAGCTGCTCCTGTATCACCATCTAGTGGGGAAGAGCCCTGCTGTCCATAACACAGCTGAGGTCCATGAGTGTGAGAGCAGGTTCCTGACTGAACTTCAACTGAGGGATTGCACTCTACCTGCTTTATCTAAATCTTTATGCCCAGAGGTCAACTAACTTCCAGATAGCAGGCTGCAGTTTACATCAGAGCATGATCAAAATAACAACCTAAGAGCTCTGGATACCTTGCCTTTTTTAACCTTTCACCTCCTTGGACCAAAACATTCAGCATATTTTTTTGAATGTCATAAATTTCGTGTTTGAAGGTGTAAAACTAGAAACTGTTCCCTAACTGTCATTTGGTATAAAGATTCATTACAAATAATGGGTTACTTGCAAATTAATGAGCCACCAACTGGCATAGTTATTTTAGGGAAATAAAACAACTGGGCACAAGTTGCTCAACTCCTGAAACAAGAACAAGAAGGCACTACTGGAAGAATCATGTCTATGAAGTAAGTATTCAAAGGACAGAGACAGATTTGTAACACTTCTTATCCTTTCTTGTAACATTAAAACAGTAATTCTAATGAAATAGTAAGGGAAAAAATTGATTTCGAGACAAACTTTACATACAGTAGGGCTAAAATTTAAAAGCTATATTGATATTTTTAGTGACATAAGAGGGACATGGTAACTATTCTCAAAATTTTACTGGGGCTGAGGTATCATAGTGCATGTACTTGCAATAGATTAAAGAGTGTCATTTTTATCTTCACAAATCAATGTAGCGTTTAGGGGGGTTTTTCTGACTTAATTGTGCATTTTCATACCTAAATACATTCACAGAATCATAGAATGGGTCGGGTTGGAAGGGTGCACAGCACAGGATTGTGTCCAGGCTTAGACATCTCAGGTGAAGGAAACTCCACAATGTCTCTGGGCAACCTGTTCCAGTGCTTGGTCACTGAACAGTAAAGAAGTTTTTCCTCATGTTCAAGTAGAATTTCCTGGGCACCACCACACCCAAAGACCCCAAAACAAACAAACAACAAAACCCAAACCCCAAAGAATGGTAACCATCTCACAAGACTATAGCATTGAAGTAAAAAGTTTCTACCTAGAGAAGGGTCAGGAGGTCAACAAAATCAAACACCAGGTCTAAAGTTCCCAGTGCTCACAACAACTTCTCGTATGAAAAGGAAACCTCTACATTTGACTGAAGACGAGCAAAAACCAAAATTCACTAGGTGAGTAACATACCCTACTTTACATTTTTTCAGGAACTCGTCCAACTCTAAGCAAAAGCAGGCATTACTCATTTGCAGTGTTTTAAACAAAATCTTGCAATTTATTGTTGTTATTTTGCAAAACAAGTTTTCCTTCTCCTTTCACTTTTGAAGACCGTGTTTGCAGTTGTACACCATGTGTGCTTTCTCGATTAGATAACCAGGCCTGATGTTGAAACATAAACCGAAAGTGCAAAACACTTTTCAGACAAGAAATTATGCAACTGCAATATATTTGAATATTCTAATGTCTAGTAAGTTAAAGGAAAATATTCATAATTGGTCAGACACCAGCACAAATAACGCATCTCGCTTGGCCTTAAGGAGACAAGGAACTCAAATTCTTAGATCCATTCATATCACTTGGCAGGCTTCTAGAAAAAGCTTCTGCACTAGTGAAACTTGAAGAAGTTTTTCTGCCAGAAGTCTTTCCACATGTTCCTTGCTACCAACGCAGGACTAATAATTAATAACTTGGATTAACTTTAATAAATTGGAGTAAAATTACCAGTTTCATCCTGCATTTTCTTTAAGCCATATTCCTTCCTTTCTTCCTAAAAAATGTAAATGGCTCTTGCCATACAGTTCAATATTGTTCAGAGCATTATCCTGTGAGAATGAGAGAGTAAAAGAGAAAGGAAAGAAAAAGCATGGTTCTGAGAAGGAATATTGACCTGGAAAATTTGTCAAAGATGGAAGATACTGAAAGGAAAACATTTAATTGCAGGCATTAACATCAGTGTAAATACAGGGATGCAGTTCTGTGACCCTAGGAGATAATGTGAGGAAGGGAAATGGAGTTTCTGGTATTTAATATGGCAGTAGACTGAAGACACTAAGAACTGAGAAGATGATAGGGTTTTTACATGCTTTTATATTGTTTAACAAAAACTATCTAAGGGATTGAATTGCCACTTGAATTTAAGGAGAAGTAGGAACAGAGAAATAAGAGGAGTAAAAAAAAAAGACCAAACTCAGAAATTTCAGCTAAATGACCCTTTGCATTGCATTATTTTAAAAAGTAAGTGCAAAATTTGCAATTTTCTTTAATCTCTCAGCAACTGCAGTTGGGAAAGACTGTATGTCAAAACCCCCCACCATCTTACCTTGGACATTTAAGCACTTAAATTGGGAAAGGCAGGTTGGGACCCCAGCTCTCAGAGTCAGGACATCTCCATTTCTCCAGTTATTGCTGAACAGAAGAGTTTCTGAGAGGTGACTCGTTGGAAAGATGTGTGCTAATGTCTTTACAAACAATTCTATGGGTGAAGGAATGTGTGCTTTTGATATGGGTCTTAATAATTCTCCTGACTTCAAGCAGCAGGTTTGTTGCAGAGCCCAGACAGCTTGGCTTCTGAAGTGGGCCTGCACAAGCCTGAATTTCTGAACTTTGTGGTAAAATGACAGGTTCAAGGGGGAAAATTTTTGGTAGGCGGCTTGGGAAGGCTGTACCTTCCTAGTACCTCAGCCAACGGGTAAAGGAAGAGAGCAACATGCCGTCGGGAGTTCAGGCTAAAAGGAGGCTGCACCCTCTGAAACCTCAAAAGAGAAAATCCTGTGGGCATGTACCCCAGTGGACTCTCTCCCTTTATGCGAGTATAGTTGCAGAACTTCTCTGTCTCCTTTATGGACACTGGCTTTTCACAGCGTGATTTTCGGTACACGCTTTTCCCACCGCTCCGGCTGAGAGAGGACGATGCTCCGCCTGCAGGGATGAGGAGATTGCTCACCTGGGGGACAGGTAGGCGCCGTCAGGAACTACAAAATTCTCCACTGAGAATCCTAAAAACAAACAAACCAACCAGCAAGTAAACAAGCAATTAAAGACAACACTCCCCCCCTCCCCCCCACTTTACCTAATCACTATTTAAGCATTGTCACACGTTTCCACAACACTACGAAGAGGACGTGTTGGATGACTTTATCAGACGGCATTTAAGGCCGTTTTGCGGGTGGGTGGTCGCTGCCCCCGCTTCACACCGCCTGTATGAAGCGTGTTCACCACCGTGACGAGGCCCGCGGTGCTCCAGCAGGGAGCTGCCGGGGCAGGATCCCACCCCGCCTCCGTCAGGCAGATTCTTTGGGACCGGCAGGAAAGAGGTTAAACGCGGAGCCTCGCCGCCTGGAACCCGGCGGACTGTTCCATTACCTCGAGAGGGGGGACCCCCTTACACGTTGCTAATTATTCGCTATCACAGAATGTTAAGACTCGAAAAGGAGAGCTATAAGCAGTCGTTATAAAGCATGAGAAGCAGGTCTGTGAGTTAAAACAGGTGAACCTGAGGTAAAATCCTCAGGGCACCTCTGTCTTTTCTCCTGCGTGGGCAAATTGCGCTCAGCCGGGTCTGAGGGAGGAGGCGAGGCGGCACCCCGGTAGCGTGTTTGGGGCTCGCAGGGCGCTTTAGAGTTTTAGATACACTTTAATTTCTCCTTTCAGCATCGCTAGAGTTTTTCTCTTCACTGGCTGCTTGTAACAGGCCTCGTTTGCCTAAGCGGAACTGGGAGGAGAGGAGGAAGGGCGGGCAGGGGAACGGTGACGGCAGGAGGGTTGTGAGGTGACAAAGGCGCGGGAAGCGGCTGGGGCAGCCCGGGGTGCTGCTTTGTCAGGGCGTCAGTGGCTTTCGTTAGTTCAAATAATAATAGAATTGGTCGCGCCGAGCCCAGTGGAAGAGGTGTGACAAACAGGTTTGCGAGTCCTGCGCATAAACGCGAGTAACTCGGCCGGATTTCACAGGCGGTGTTGGGATAGCCGGGGCTGAGATCCGCCCCAGGCGGTTGGGGAACAGGCGAAGGGCGTCCTCAGACATCTGTTCACACCAGTGTTTTGGTGTGTCTTAGAGACACAGTCTGTGTCTCTAAGGATCGATTTAACATGTCAGTATAGAAAAAAAAAAAGCGCCTTTTTGTTTGCTATTAATGGTAAGAATTATGAAAGTGAGGAACTGGGTTCCTAGATCTGCGGCTTGACAAGGAAACTGAGGGCACTTCAAGTCATATGAAGGAGCTGGTTTAAGGGCAGCTATTAGTGATAGAGAGCTTTGCATCATACTAAAAATATTTCTGTGGGATCATAAGTATGGGTAGTGCTTCCCAGGCAACTATAAAATGCCAAGCCCACTTCCTTTGAGAAAGTCTGAAACTTAAAAGCAGATCAAAACCACACAGTATTAACAAATTTAGAGCTTACAATGAGGGAACAGGAGGGGCATTGTCTTTGAGAAGCCAAATTAATTTTTGTGACATATTTTCCTCTGTATTATTTATAAGAAGATTTCTTGTCTGCCTAATTATTCTTCAGTACCAGTTGAGCAGTATTGTTTCAGCAATACTGTGGTAACATAGTATAGAGAGGTCCACATATTCTGGAGAAATGTATGTGAGGTTGAACTACATTATAACTGGAGTCCCTCTGGGGTGCAACAGTGAAACAGCACCAGGAAGTGTGCTTTAATCATTATTCCTGCATTGTTTGTTTTTGTGACTAAATGAGGATCTCAGTGCACTAGACTAGCAATCCAGAACATTTTTTGAGCTCTACATGACCAAAAATAGCATTTAATTAAAAAGTTGCAGTATCTTTTTGCAATCAAAGGGAAGTGTATATGCTGGAGAAAACCTATTGGATTATTCGTACCATGAATTTTTGCTTGGCACATACAGAGTTCTAAGAGCTTATCCTTTAATTCACATCCCCCTCCCCCATATTCCTAGCGGCAATAATTAATTATTATTCTACAGCTACTTAAATATGTAGTTGTATTTCTATAGCCAGGTTATTACAGCTCTATAACTTCCCAGAAATTACATGTGAAATTTTCTATTTCAGGCATTTTGACAGCAGTAAATAACATTTTGAATGAAATTTTTGGGAACTGGACAGATTATATCTATTACATGTTGAAGAACACCAACCATAAAGAAGTCTCATATAGACATCTCTGCTTTTAGAAGAGGGTAAAGCTGGTAGAGGCCTGGTAAGAAAAACTTCATTTCAATATACACAATTTTGTTGTTGGGAGGGAAGATTATTAAAGGAGTGAGAAGGAGGAACAAGGTATAACTGCTGAAGTTAATCAGTTTGGTAGATCTTGAATGTTCAGGTGTTACACAGTTTTATGCTAACTTCATAACACCATGAAGGTCGCAGGAATGATGTGCAACACAGTGTCTGTCATAATGAAACAAAGCCTCACAGCCAGGCTATCAGACATGTACGTGACACTCCTTCCCCTGTAGGCCATGTTATATTTTTGAGTTAATCATCAACAATAAAGGAATACTGAGGATTTTTCTCACTTTTCAAGTACTCTGTGGTATTTACGAGAAGATGTAAAAAATAAGGGGATGATAAGGATATTGTGACTAACTGTAAAATAAAATGTATTTCCCATTCAAAAATCAGGTGGACCCAAAAAAACTGCATTTACCTTTATAAATCTAGTTTTTAAAACCAAAACAAGCCTCCTAAATGTCTGTCACTAATTTTTTAGATGATCCATTTTTAATGAAATTTTTTTCTTAAGGAAAGCTCAGATACAGGTAACATCTCTACTTAGCATGCCCCAAGGCTGGACAGTCAGCTTCAGCACTTCTGAGTATTATGAGGCAACATCCAAGTTTAGCAATATGCAAAGTCATTCACAGACAAACATAAACACAGCAGAACATTTATATTTTGAATTTTTAAAAAAAATTTGCACTCACTAGTCTAAATGAAATTTGATGTGAAAAAATTAAAAAAGGAAAGATCATATTTTCAGGTCTGCACATATATGACAATTTTTGTGACAGTTTTTCATGTAAGTACTTTTTGTGCTATTCTATAATTTAAACAGAAATTTATAGCACGGCTTTTGCAAATAATTTCTTTACCAGCAGATTATCCCTTATTTAACTGAACTTTTTATCTGAATATTATTCAGTCACAAATTCCTTTTCTACAGTATTAAAATGGCATCCCCACCAAAGTGAGTTTTTCATTCACTTTCTACTCAGTTCATTCTTCTTTTGCCTCTCTGGGCATTAGGCTATTCTGTAAACACGATTTATAAGAAAAAAGTTAACCCAGTAAGATCATTTTTATATATCCTCTTTTTAAGCCAGTGATTCTTTAAGTGAAGCAGATAGAGATTCACATCATAGATTATTTTGCCAATGAAGAAGAATCAAAATAGGCAAACAAAGAAAGTAAGGGCTTTTATATGCTGCCTCTAACCTTTGGGAGCAAGTAAGAAGGAAACAATCCAAAATGTTAGGGAAAACACAGCCTAATGGCAGAGAAAAGATAAACATTGCCCAAGGAAATGCAGGGGGGAAAAAAGCACTTTAACCAGAGGAGACTAATCATCACTGTAGCCTGGAATAAACAAAAGACTTTCTTAAGTCTGGAAATGAGGGGAAACAGCAATGGAAGCTATGAAAGTAATGCGTAAGTTTAGGAAAAAGTCTAGTGAATGAAAGTATATAAAGTATTTTGTGGTGCATATGCACATATTTTCCTGACAGGGAAATGCATATTTTGAATGCTGCCAGATTATTGTAATTTATGGATCTATTTAGGAGGCAACTGTCTTTAAAATTGGCAGTGTATTCTTACTTAATTTGACTTGGTTAGTGCAGTGTCTCTGGTCAGAAAATATATATGGCATCAAATGTTTTGATGCACTCTATTTATAAAAATTGTGTGTTCTTTTCCTCTGAAACCATGTGAACGTTTCACTCAAAGTCTCAGCTCCTCTTTGGTCAATAGTCATCTTGAATCTCTCTTACTCTGCTTTTCTTACAGCTACATTCCCAGCGATTGCTCAGGCCCATGGGTTTCTGTGTCTTTTCTGCATCTGTTTCTATGGCATTTTACATCTTTTTTTTCTCACATGTCTATCCTCAAATATCCAACAAAATATGTGCCAACCACATGTGTCTTTGTCTTTGGTGGTGACATGCACTCATATTCTTGTGGAAACTGGTTCTTTTTTTCCAGAAAGTTAAACAACTTGTTAAAGTGATTTTGAAGACAATGTCTATGACAATTAGCTGTAATATGTTTTATCTAACAGCAATTTTATGGATAACAGACCACCTTAATAAATTGAACTCAGCATGGAAAACATGCAAGCCATAGCACAGGTATAGATCACAGCCTCATCAGGAGATTCACTCTGTCATTTTTCATATGAGTACTTGCACTGGAATGCAATCAACAGTAGAAGAAGTTGACAAACCTACAAAATATTCAATAATAATTCAAAACTATAATTAACAATGCTGTGCACACTAGCGGTCTTTCATTATCATCAAGATTTTAAAATTATTTCCACTTACCTATAAACTTTAAGAAAACTGCTTATGCTTAGTGTGTTATTTCTCCAAATGCATACCTCTGAGGCAAAAATTTTCTATGGTGTTCTTTTTTTATAAGATTAATTGTGTTGAAGAAACCTGAGGAAGTTAAGCATGTATTTTAAAATAGTGTGAGGATAAATACAGAAATGTAAACATCAAAAACTGGAATTTAAATATGTCACGATCCAGAAACAGACATTTTTCATAGATAGATCATTTTGATCCGTCACCTAGGCAGAGACATATATTTGTAATTAATTTACACTTCTCCAGGTCAACAGCTCAGTTTTCTGGACCACTTATTGTCCCTGTCAAAAGTTGAAACAAAAATTTTTAAAAGAATTTCAGAATGCACAGTATTGCAAGTAAGTCTGTGAGACATTAAATCAGTGACAAAGTTATATTGCTTTCTGGTTCACTAATGGAGTACCCACACATCTTCTAAAGTCCTGACAAAGTAGATGCACTTGTATTCATCCCTGTGGCCATGCTGAGAAGCACATTTCCAGCACACGTTCAGCTACATAAAAAAAATTTTAAGAAGAAGAAAATGGAAGTTGTAAGTGGAATACTCGGGATTCAGAAAATAACAGATGATGTTTTATTTATCCTTACTCCTTTTCTATTCTTCTCTTAAAATCAATAAATTACATTTCAGAAGTAATTTCCATTACAAATTGATGTTGACAGTCATAACCCAAAGGATTGCAAAAGTTACTTGTGCTTATTTCATCTTATTGCACTATGTTTTCATCTCACTGTAACATCCTTTCATAAAGGCCACAGAATGTCTAAACCAAGAGGGACATCTGCTGCAGATTAGAAGTCTAGTTTAGACACAGTGTAGGACTTTTTAAAATGTCTTCATATGAACAAATATCAAACTGATAGCCAAATTTCAATCACCTTTCTTTAATCAGGTTTCTGGATAAATATAAGGTCATTAATTGCTTGAATAAAGAAATAATTAGAAATGTGAATGTGATTTATCCCTAGACAGGGAACCAGTTTTTTCTTACCTTCCTTTTGGCCAATCACTTTCAGAAGATTGTGTCTATAGACACAGAAGCTGTGTCTATAAAGTGCAACATAAATGGAACATGCATGGACACTGGAAATAATCTGTCTGAAAATTGCATACTAAAGTGTTCGAACAGACCTTGGCACAGGCTAAAAGCCTGCCAGCTTGCATTTTCCCAAACAATTCCTGTGCACAGTTTAGGAGTTAGTGTTAGTCAGGAACCATTCCCAACGGGCAAAACATGCATGTGACTTACCTTGTTTTGAAGAACAGAACAGTCAAACATGGAACATTATGTGGCTACAAGCTCCAATGCCAGAGAACAGTCCCAGGCATGTTAATCTGATATTTATATGTAGCCATTTAATGCTTTGGCTGAGGATAGTTAACACTTCTGAAGAATAGGAAAGATCTCTCTTCCAAGGAAACAGTTTTTAAAGGCTTGAGCCCAACTTTTTTAACATACATTATATAGATAAGCATATCACTCTCTTAAATCTTCTTTTTAGTGGAAAGTTCTTTAAAAATGGAATGGCAAGGCATCTAAAGCATGTTATGATATTCTCAAATTTTTAAATGCATACAAGTAGGACTTACAGCTGAATACAACAGCCATTTTTTAACAGCAAATTTTTAACTTCTGTCTTTTGCCAGAAGATGAATGTCCACATTTATTTGCTGGCCTGTGAAGTTCTATGTTGATTTGGTTTTACTTCTTAAAAAGTGGAGAAAGGAAAAAAAAAGCCTGAATGTTTTTATATTTTTGTCTTAAATTTTTCCATAGTGGGCCTCAACAGCAGTCTTGTAGGAAATTGAGCAGTATTTCTTATGTGGCTAACATGACCGTAAGTTGTTTTCCCAGTGCCTAGACAAATGAAGACAATTGAGAGGATGGAGTTACATAATGTTCAAATTAAGAAAAAAAAAAAAAGAAAAAAAGAAAAAAAAAGAAAAATTGGGAAATCACAGCAGTTGTATCAGGAATACCTGCTTCCTTTCTGAAGTTCAGCAATGGTGAGGAAAGAGCCTAAAGAACATCGTTGGCCAGATTGCAGATTACTTTCAATGACAGTGTGTAACTGATCATTTATCTTCCCTAAAAAATCAACTGTTTTAGGTCTGTTTTTATGGCCCTGATGTAACAATCCTGGGACAGTCTACTTGTCCAGCAGTATGTCACTGGCATTTTTTAATTTATATAATGTGTCTTATTGTTATGCATGTTTTATAGTCTAAATTACATGTTTTAATTGTCTTTATTTTAACTTTATTCAGAATCCCTTGTGCTTTGCATAATCAAAAGCATACTTTAACATTCAAATGAAAGTACCAGTTTTGTCTTCTGTAATTTTTTCTCCATAGAAACATTATTATATATTTTAATATATATGACTGCCATAAAATTTGTATTGTGTACAAACAGAAGCTCATTCTTAACATGCTAGAGATAATGCAAGTTTGTCACTTAAAACGAAAAAGTACCATTTAATAAATTTCTTATTAAATTCTTGTTAGTCAATTAAGCTAAATAATTAGAACAACAAAATATTAGCTCCATCTGGCTTACTAGGGAAAATAAATAAAAATCAGTAATCTCCATGAAGTTGTAAACTTAAAGCAAGTAACTATACAAATATTTCACTCCTCGGCTTTTTATTTAATCGGTAACCACTGAAAGTTTCATATGTGGTTGCTTACTTTCCACAGTGAATATTCCCCAGCCAGTTAGTTACATGGTGCTGTTATTGGTTCCTGTGAACTAAAGGCAAAGCAAAGAACATAACTTTGTGTTACTTGTCATACAGCATACATTGTTAAATTCTTCCTAATCATTGTGTGGTACAGCCTTAACACCTGATTCTAAATAATTTGAGTTCTTAAATTTAGGATGATAACTAATGATTGTGTCACTATATCCTGATAACAAGCTCCCACTTTTTATGGGAAAGTTATTTTAATTATTGAGAGAATATATAAAATAATTGTATTAAAAATATACAATCATACTTTAAAAAATTATTTTACTGACATATCCCATTATTTTAAAAATCTACCTAGAAATTCATATACTGTAAAAGGGGTAATATACCTGTATATTACAATGCACAGTGTTTGTGCATCATATAACAACTTAAAATGACAGGTACCTGAATGTTATACCAGCCCTTAAAGAGACAAAAATGGTAAAAACCAATTTTTCATTAAAAGAAAAAGAAATTACAACAATCACATCTAAGAAACCATTGGTTCCAGGTATATTTTTACTCCAGTATTACATGCTGTCCATAATTTATGAATCTGAGTAACAACATGTAGCAGTCAGGGAAGTTAACATCAGAGTGAAGAGGGCAAAGAGGTCCCTTCTCTACTTTCAGCAGGGTACTCACAAATATTATCTTTGCATTTAGAAAGCTTATCTCAGTACACTATTGCAGCACTTGTAAACAGCAGCAAGAGACATACCTACAGCTTTCCATATATTTTGTGAAAATTGCTTGAGAAATGTTATAAAACCAGTACTCTCTACATTAAGATCTTTAATTCCTGCCTTTTGAATTAAGATTTACTTTGAAGAACAATAAATGAGTCTGAGAATAACAGACTGTATAAATAGCTTAAATTTATGGGAACTCAGTTGTTTGTTTTCGGCAAAAGATGCATTCGCCCTTGACATCAAAGGGAGAAGGATTAGGTTCTAAAGCTTTACCCTGAAACTTGCAGTTCTTTTCTGGCCTACATAGGTGTGAATTTGTCAGGGGAATTCAGAGAGCTTTGCCCTCTCCACACTGCGACCAGCTTTGTTCATGCGGTGTATGCTCCTTAGTGCGCTACAGTCATGGTTGCATGGCTGCATAACTCCTCCCATACAGATTAGGACTATCCCCACCCCATGACTAAGGCCTGGAACAGAAATAAGGTTTAAAGGCTTTTACAGTAGTTATCAGGTAATCTGAAATACTTGATTTATCACTTTTTCTGGTAATTTTAGGCATAATGACATGAACCCTGTGCATATTAAGTATTTTTAGGAATGTAGTGACCCTCCATTCTGCAATAGATTGCCGTGAGTGAGCTTTTGAAGCAGAATACAAGGAACCACTTGTCTGAATGCAGTCAAAGAATTTGATCTTTCATTTTAAAAAGTGGAACACAAAATATTTAATTTCCCCTAAGGAAAATAAAATCCTGATTTGCCCATGTGTGTTATACACCACCTTCTAGAAAAATGAATGGCTTAAATTAGTTGTTCTCTTGTGCAGGTAATACAGCATAGTACTCAACTAAACAGCCATTTCTACAAGTTCTTTTAGTTGAATGGTATTTAAAAAGCATAAAATGGTCTAGTGATATTCTCACTGAATCCTTAATGAAATAGGTGTGCCTGACCATGATGTTTGTAAAGTCTAAAACATATTTGGTATTTGAAAATTAAAATTTCCATGTTCTCTGTTTTATTTACATATTAATTCACCAACTAAGAAAAAAGTAATTATATAAATACATTACTAAAATCACAGAAAGACCCCATCAACATTAATTGGTAACAATCATTTAGAAGCAGATTGAAATAGTATTCCTGATATTTGTAATTTTAGAATTACATTTTCCTGAGAATTCACAGATGTATAAGTACACATATATATGGCACGTGAACTCCAAATCGGTAGTTCGTTAAATTATTTTTTATTTCGAAGAGAAGGTAAATAGTTTTCCCCTTGAGTTACAGAGTTGCAATGTATTAAATCAAGTGCAAAGACTAAAGGACACACTTCATTTGCAACACCAATTATTTCCCTTTATTTCAAATTGATAACTTCAAGTTATAAATGCATAAACGATTATAGAATTGGGACCTTTTATATTAACTTGGAACAAAGGTCTGTAATACAATTTTTTCAGAACCCAGTTTGCTATGTCTCTGTTAATATGTGCCATTAGATAATAGTATTTCCACTACTGAATTACCGTATTTTCCAGTGCCGTCTTCATTTCTGTACTTTAAAACAAAAACACATACACTTATAAACCAAACTTTGATTCATCCAAAGTTACGAATTTTGTAGTAGTTTAAGCTTGAGAGAGGCATTTGAAATCCGTATTAAAGACAGAGCACTATTCAAAAAATCCTTATCATTGGAGAGATTCAGGTGCATTGGTGTAAGATTTTATCCCTTTGTGCAAATAATATTCATCCAGCGCTGAAAGGGTGTGTTTATATGTCACAGGGTATTCACAGCTGTGTCCAGCTGATTCCTGAAGTCGACAGACAAGCAGTGCTTCCTCTAGAAATGAAAGGATTTTTGTCCAAGTACTGAGCAGCAAAACGACATTAAGTGAGTACTAAAAGACGTATTTAATTCATAGGATATAAATGCTTCTTCATTATAATCCTGTGCTATGATTATTCAGTTTTACCTGTACAGAGGAACATCAGAAAGTCTTTCAGATTAGGACACGCTCTTTCTCCAAACACTCCTTCACAACACACAATTAAAATATTCCCAGTAAATCTGGTGGCAGTGGAGCATCAGCCTCCAGCGAAGGACATTTCACCTGAACATCAGTATTTTCCCCAGTGCTCGTCCAAAAAGCCCGTGTTTGAAAGCCACTCCCATGGTATGGTATGTCCATCTGGAAATCCCTCGCCTCGGCAATGCCTTGAGCAGTGTTTCGGTTCCTGCGGCGCGGCCTCTCACATCCACAGAAAAAGGGCATGAGCGGCCACAGTAACTCCAGTGAGTGTCCCACCCACAGGGGCTGCCGCCTTTGAGGGTTCAGTTTAAGGCCCTTTTCCAGGTCTGCCTCCTGCGAGGCAGCATTTTGCCGTCCTCCTCCTCGTCCTCCCCACCGTGCTTACGCAGGACAAAAAATAAACACCAAAACGTGTATTCTTTTTCCAAGGGTCCCTTCTTCACAAATCCTCAGAGAAAGCTTAAGCGTAAACTTCGGTCTCGTTCCGCCCACCAAAAGGCAGGGAGGAGGGGGAAAAAAAAAAGAAGAAAAAAAAGAAAGTCGTGCGGAGCCGGAGGGGTGTGGAAGGCAGAGGAGCTACGCAGGGGAGGCTCTGCCGGGAGAGGCGAGGCAAGTGAGCCCCTCCAGCTGCAGCGGCGGAAGCGGCGCTGGTGGAGCGAGAGAGCGATCGGGCGAGGAGGAGGCAGCGGAGGGAAGGGGGAGNTTGTTATATTATCTCCCCTCCTCCTCCTGCTCCGCGGCGGCGGCGGCGGCCCAGCGGCGGCGGCGGCTCCTCTGAGGAGGGAGGGGGGCGGATTTCTCTCCCCCCTCTCGGATTCTCGTTGGATTCAGACGCCGATTTGCTCAGGTAATCCCCCCTCCTTGTCTCCCCTTCCCCTTCCTGCCCTCTCCAGCAGCGGGCCGGGCCTCTCAGCCCAGCGGCCCAGCACTGCCGGGAGCAGAGGGGATTAGCTGTTATCCGGGGTAGAGGGGAGTAAGTGGCAACCGGAGGTGTTTATTTCGCAGCCCCCCTTCCTGCTCGGTCGGGTCTGGGGGAGGAGATTAGTTCTTTCCGGACTACCGGGAGGCCCAGGCCCGGCGGAGGGCG